>JAHXMU010000131.1:288342-314212 GCA_019455685.1 Philornis downsi | reverse complement strand
TTTATGCAGTCAATTTTTGTTTCCAAATTTGTAGACCGGTGTTATTCTGATTCTAACCCATTATAGTCAAAAAGTGATGCTTTAAAAATTGGGCGACTCATAAAAAAATCTAAGTGTGCAATTTGGTCAGGAGGACCACAACTGCATGCTTTAGCCTTGATTAACATGCGGTATCAACAAGACGGTGCCACATCGCATACAGCCAGGAATACAATGGAATTACTGCGAGACCTCTTTCCACAACAAGTTATTTCAAGAAATGCTGATGTTGATTGGCTTCCATGGTAGCTTGATTTGACCGCTCCGGGCTTCTTTTTGTGGGGATATCTGAAAAGCAAGGTTTATGCTTGAGTAACTCAAACAAAATATTTGTGATGAAATTAATGAAATACCACGTGAAATGTATGAGAATGTAATGAAAAATGTGCTCAAAAAGACTCGCATGTGTGACGCTAACAGAGGCGGACATTTATCTGATATTGTATTCCATACATAATTGCCGACATTAAAAAAAAACATTTATCAATATAAGATCTTTTTCATTCAATCAAAAATTACAAACATACGAAGTATTATACCTTTCCGACGGACACCCTGTACCTACGGAAATATTCATCAAAAAGTTTACGTTTCGTCAAATCCTTCGTAGCTACATTAAAGGATGTTAGTTGCAGAAGCTCCGGAAAGTCAATTCTAGTACCAATAATATCCTTGACAAATAGAATACTATTTTCGCTGTACATATATTGTTGTCTATCCATTAATTATGAAATTTTGAAATCATTGCAAAACAGTTTTTCTATTATAAATTTGTTACGGGAATCCGGTTTGTGTTATGTTAAAGCAATATGTTAAAAGTATTCTTATTATGAAACACTATTTGATCGAAATCAGTTTAACGAAAATTGTAAAAGTGATTAATAAGATACAAAAGGTGTTGTGTCGCCTTTAAAGTACTCGTACGCCCCTTTCGAAATAATGAACTTATGCCAAAGAATAATTCAACTGTCAAAAAGGACTTGAGGTCTTGGATTCTGTCGAATCCGCTTTTCCATCGGCTGAAAACTGGTAGGTAATTTGAGTTTCAAGAAAGAGGGAAAACAGCCGGGACTGTATCAAGTAAATACTGTAGCTGTTCGATGATTTTGTTTTTGACCAGAAATGCTTTCGGAATAATACGCATGTGAGATGGTGCGGTTTTAATTTTGGCCCCAATGGGAGAATGCCAAAGTTTATTGACTGCTTTGCATGCCAAACTCATTATCTGATAAATCTTTGCTTCATCATCAATTATAATACGTTTTATGCATGCTTATCGCAATTGACTCGTTCTAGTATGCCTTCAGTGGTCTTTATATGATTAAGTTGTGAAGAACATTCTGGTGTTTCGAAATTAGTCGGGCGACAAAACGTTTTACACCCAAACAATCGTGTGAAATGATACGAATTGAATCGTTAGATATATATGACAGTTGTGATTCAGCCTATGCTTCACTTTATCAATGTTAACTTCATATGAAGACATTCATGTGCGACCAGAGGAAGGCAAATATTCTACCACATCTCGACCACCTTTGAATACACTGTACCGCTTATACGCATGCGTTCTTGATAAAATCAATTCGATATATGCAATTCTATGTGCAACGCAAAATTTGAGATAAATTCTTTGTTCGATATTTTTATCAATTGTAAAATTTGCAAAACACTTTTGAAATGAACTGACAAAATTGAGCACTACGAACTCATTAAAAAATAAATCTCGCTCGAAATTCCTGTCAGTGCCAACTCAGTGATAAAAGATTTGGTAATCCCTTAAGGCGGGCTTTTGAAATAGTTATTGAAAATGTTTCTAAAAATTAAATCGCTTTCGACACCGGGCGCTCCTTTTCAGAGATATGGGGGTTTTTCTAATATTTCGGTTTGTTTAAATAACATTTTGTGGCGTCTCAAACTTTCTTTCGAAAAATATTCCCATAAAAGCAATAAAATTGATGACCATAATATTCAATAGTTGTATACGTTATTATGAGCAGCTTATCTCTCGATTTGAACCTGTGAGTTGGCCGCCAAGATCTTGCGATTTAACGCCTCTTGATTATTTCTTGTGGGGTTATATCAAGTCGTTAGTCTATGTGGACAAGCCGAACACTATTGAGGATAACATAACACGCGGTTTTCGTAGAACACAGGCCGAAATGCTCGAAAAAGTGACGAAGAATTGGACCTTCCGAATGGACGTTCTGAGGTGGAGCTGCGGACAACATTCACATCTAATTATCTTTAAAAATTAAATGGCAAAGATCAATTTATCGATTCCAATAACAATTTTAATATATGATGCAAATTTGAGTGTTTTATTCGATTTTTAAAAAAATACTACGATTAAAAAAATCACGCTTTATAAACCATTACCAGTATGGTGCAAATTTGATACGATTTTAAACTACGATTTCAAAACTACGATTACAAAATCGCCCTATACTTCAATTGCTTCTTTCCGGGTGTTAAATTTTTGCCGTATTAAATCAAATTCATAACAAGAAAATCGAAATTTAAATTCAAAGCTATTTACCAAATACTACATATTTTGGCTCTAATTCATGGTAATCGTCTCAGTATTAAAACATGATGAAAAATCTTGAAGGAAAATGCTACAGATTTTGAGATGTCATTTATAAAATTTCACAACCTCTTAAACAAGTTGAATTAATTAAATACTTAATATAAGTTTACCGATATTAAATATTTCATGTCGTAAATATGAATTATTTTGTTCCTGTCATATAAAATTCGTATATTCTCAGTAATATTTTTGATCTCCCCAATATGAATTTCAATTTTCTCAATGGAAATTTATGATTCTTATTACAAATTTTTATATTTTACCATATTAATTTTACCATATTAATTTTTACCATATTATTAATTACTTAAATTACTTTGTTTGGGATACTTTGTTGCCAAAGTAGTCGTGGAGGAAGTTTCTATTCCACCGGTTCCTTAGCTCACCCTACTCTTTTAATTTCTAACATCGCTTCTGAAATAAAAAAAAAATCAACGACAGCTAATCAATGCCATTAAAATTGCACCTATCGACAGATTTTATCCTCGTTTCTTTTCAAACAAACAAAGAAAGGGGGTGAAGAAGAAAGGGTTGGACGAAGAAAATATCTTCATAAAACTGAGTACGTGAGTATTGGTAATTGTTGTGTAAATTTCTTGACTAATGATGGCTGTCGATGGTGCTGCTGATAGAGTTGTTGTACTCTGCGCTATTGTTGGTTTGTTGCGCATGCGTGCCTCAATTTAAAACGTGTCTAATGATTTAATGTCTAGACCGTATGAGAGTGAGTGTGTAGACGATTCGTGTACGCTTGTGTGTGTGTGTGCGAGCGCATGTGTGCGTTCATACATAAATCGTAGACAGCAGCATATTTATGGTGTTATATACCCCTATTTCTCATTTACTTAATACTATTTATGTGTACTGCTACCTCTTTATGCCGCGCGTCTCTACCCAGCTAGTCCTCACATCGCACTTTATATTTAACACTTTTTTTTAAATTACAATTTTTATTCAGATATTTTGGTAGTCGAACAAAACCATTTTTGAATTTTAAGTGGAATTTTCGTGTATTCCATCCAGTGTGATGTTGATGTGAAGAAGCGTAATTCGGCGCGTATGAGAAGTACAATTTATTTTATTTATTTTTAATGTTATTTATTTATTTGGGTTTCGTTGTTGTCGTTGTTGTTGTTGCCATTGACTATTTCATTCTCATATGTTTTTAAGTTATGGGGTTTTATTGTCCATTCGTCTCGTCCAGTGTGAGTTTCTTTAAATTTGCGTTTCTCATAACACCGCCTCCTTTCATTTGTCCGTCGTCGTAGTCATCGTCATCGTTTTCTTTTTCGGTGTACTTTCTTTGCTGGCCTCTGAAATGGAATATTGTTGGTTATTGTTTGCTTTCTTGTGAACTTTCAAAGAGTTATGTTCTCAAACTATTTGCTTGTTAATAAAGTTCATTTATTTTAAATAGCTAACTCTACGTACGTGTTTTGTATCTATTGAATATTTTATTATCGGCACTTTTTAAACACTATTGAGCGGTATATTGACGGTTTTTGAGGAAAATTGAATTTATGTGATTTTTATGTTATTAATGGCGGGACATTCATTTCATTACAGGCATGTTTATTGCGGAGATTTTCAATGATATCGTATTAAAGACCTCAAACGACAGCAATGGGCGAGCATCCTGTCGGTTTTCTGTTAAGCTATAGGACAGCTATTGAAATATTTGGTGTAAAGCCAGCTCAAGTTTTAAACAGTACGTTCAACAATTGTATTATCATGCCAAATAATGGCTTTAATTGTTGTCCGCTGAATTATTAGCGCACCAAGTCCGTTACTACTGCAGATGTGTGTCGGTTAAAAAATTTAACTTTTTTTGGAACATAAATAGATCGTTGTTCACTTCGAAACATTGACGATTTGCAACAAATTTGCAACAACAGTTTTTTTTTTATATATTATTAACTTTTGTTTCTATTAAGTAACATTTAAGTACTTGAATTCATTTAATTTTTCTACATTGGTGTTATGGCAATTTTGGGATTTTCCTTAAATTGACGGTTTTGCCAACGATACTCTTCTTACATTTGTTTGCTTCTAAAACCATCACCGTTGAAAGTGGAATATACTCACTATACCTTCAGCCGAAGGGTAGATATGCCAAATTTGTTAACCTCAAAAGGACGCGTTAACAGTGTGAGACAACATAAAATGAAATGAATTATCTTTGTATGACATTGAAGACTATATTTAGCATAGTTAGAATGATCTGGTTTAGATCAAATATGCATCGTATTGTTGGATAACTTGTTGTCGTTTTGAAGGTAATTTGATTATGTCCCTCTGATAGAAATCCTCGAGTATATTGGTAAAAAAAACTGCGACAGACGATTTTCACAATCTTCTCTTGAGGCGGATTTTTCTTCAGTAAAATCATTCGCAATAGACAGAAGTAGGTGATAATCACCTGATACCAGGTCCGAACTATGTATAAGGTGGATACGTAAGAAGCTCTCAACCGAACTCTGGGTGCTTCTGACAAGTCACTGTCATTGTGTGTGACCGGGCGCTTTGCTAATGGAACACACTTCATTTCCTATTAACCAAAGCAGGCTGTTTCTGGGCCATTGCTTGTTTCAGACAGTCCAATAGTTGACGATGTAGGTCCAAATTAAGATTTTGGCCGTAGAAGAGCAGCTCATAGGAAATGATACCTTGTCAACCGCACTAAATCAATAAACAGCAAAACCTTTCTGATCGACAATCATGGCTTGGTCACTGGCTGCGCTGGTTTATCGCTACACGTCTAAGACGATTTTTGGTTTACGTTGTTGTAAGTGACCTACTCTTTATCCCCAGTCACCCTCCGCTTTAAAAATGGGTTTACTGAATCAGTGACTCACAGATGGAAATTCACTCCATAAGGTTGTTTTCGGAACTAATTTGTGTGGCATCCATGTGTCGAGCTTCTTTTTGTGTCCAATCTTATTCAGAGCTTACATGACGGTTGGACTTACCGATTTCCATTATTCTATCGACAATTGGCTTTCCAGGGCGTGACGCACATTTTATATCAAAATTACTGGAACAGAATCGTCGAAAACAAAATGACGCTTAATTGGCTGTACCAATATCAGGATCATAAACACTATTCACATTTTCAGATGTCAGGCTTGCGGTTTTATCTTCATCAAAAAAAAAAAACAAAAAAAAAAAAAACTGTAAAGTATGGCATGTATTTTCTTCACTGTAATTTCTCTTCGACGCGCGTTCCAACAAAACTGATTTTAGTAATCTCAAAACTATCTTAGCAGTTTTCTGAGTACGAAATATTTCCTTTCTAACGCCGCGGCGCGCCGTTCAGCGTAACCCGACTACACTTAAGCAACGCAAGATACATGTGTATAAAACCATCTTTTTGAAAAATATTGAATTTATTTTCACTACATATTCTAACAATTACTTTCTGACGAAATTACATTATAATTGTAATAAATGTTTACGAAACTTCTTGAAAAATGGAGCAGTCTAATACAGGATTATCCATTTTTCGGTTTCAAAAGTAAAGTTAAATAAAACACACATAAAGCTATGATTTTTCTTCTTTTTTTCCATTCATTTTTTTTATTGGATATTTCTTTCGAAATTTACAATATGTATTCAAATCTTAATTCTATCTTAAACTAAAGTATCCTGCCATTGCCGGATCTTGTTTTTGGCGAGCCGAACTTTTTATCACCGAACCAAGTCTAGCGTGTCCTTTCTTCTTAGCCGTATGTGACCGGGAAAATGTTGAAGGTTTTGAGCGAGTGGGTTTGAGTGGGAGGACAACTTCGATACATATAACCTGCTTAATTTTCTTATTTTCTCAGAAATATAAGGAATGTTTAAATCCTTGTGTATGTTATCCATTCCTGTAGGTTATTTATGTTAGAAGCCGATGTCGTTCCCCACAATTGGCTTCAATATGGTTTTGTAGATGGTGATTTTATTTTCCCAACCTGAGAGTAGACTGGGAGCCAATAAGCCAGTGGGGTTAAGTCATTTTTAATTGCAATTGTATGATTTTTGAGTCAATGTGATTTTTCCACGTGAGATGTCGGTCAAATTGAATACCCAAATATTTGACATGGTTATGAACGGGTATGATACTACCGTAAATAGTGAGGGCAGGGCAATTGTTTTGTCTAAGAGAGAATGTAACCTGCACACTCTTAGTGGCATTTAGTTTTATCTTCCACTTTTCGAGCCAAGATTCTAATGTGTGTATATGAGACTGCAGTTGTCTAGAAGCCATTAATGGACAAGTGCTAATGCTCATGAATGCAGTGTCATCAGCGAAAGTTGAGGTTTGAATTAGGGAAGGAACAGGCATGTCAGAGGTGTAGATGGTATATAGTATAGGGCCTAGTATACTGCCCTGCGGAACTGCTGCTGAAACTTTTCTTTGAGTTAAAACAGAGTCTTTCGATTTTACTACAAAAGATCGATCCTTCAGATAGCTCTCCAGGAACTTGTGGGTATTTGCCGGTAGAAAAGAGACTATTTTGTGAATAAGGCCTTCATGCCACACTTCATCAAAGGCTTGGGAGGTGTCTATAAAGAGAGCTGAGCAATATTTCCGATCTTCGAATGGTTTTTCTGATCTGAGTTACTATACAGTGTACTTGTTCTATAGTTCCATGACCCTTGCGAAACCCAAATTGGTGCATGGGTATTACATGGTTTGCTTCAATATGGGGGTACAACATTTGGAGAAAGATCTTTTCAAACAGTTTAGATAAAATAGAGAGTAAACTTATGGATCGATAGGATGTAATTTGTGACAGTTCCTTTCCAGGTTTTGGGATCATTATTATTTCAGACAGCTTCCATGATCAAGGAAAGTATCCAATTCGAAGTATAGCATTAAATATAAATAAAACTATGATGTATAAATAAAGCTATGATTTCAATGAAACTTTTATTTCATTATAATGCTTGGACTTTGCCTTTAAGCACGAAATACAATGTCATTTAAATGACCGCTTCGGAATTGATTGCAGCAGTGGATCCTTCTGTGGTAGTTTTCTACCACGAATGTTGGTTTTCAAATTATCCGTGTAAACAAGCCTACACAAAAAATTTAACAGCGTGAAATCAGATGATCTTAGTGGCTAATTGATGTCGTTAGAACATGAAGTTACGCTTTCTGAGAACTCCTAATGCAATAAAACGAAAATCTGTCGTGTTGTGTGGCTTGTGGCACCGTTTTGTTGAAACCGCAGATTGCCCAATTAATAATCCTCAATTCCAGGTCAAAAAAAGCCGGTTATCATACAACCATAATGCTCTGAATTTTAATTCGAATTATTCGCCACACTTTCACATACAAAAGCGATATTTCCGGCAGTGTGTAGATTGAGATGATGCTAAGGTCTGACCACATCTGTAACGCTTTTTCTTTATAATCTTGCCTATTCCTTGTAGCGATCATAATCACTCCGTAATGCACGAAAAGTGTCCACGTTTGAATCACCACTTTTGTAATAAGTTTTTACTACTTATGCGCGTTTTCCGATCTATATTCGTACACGGTAAACCTTTACTAAATAAATAACAATTTAGATGACAGGTATTTAACAGCTGACAGCCTTGCAAGATCGGAGGTTTTGAAACCACTAAATGGATAATTGTGTATTTTGCAGGTCGTAGCCAAAGATGATAAATGCGCTACATCGACTTGCTACCTGCCTTTCAAATTGATGGATTTTCTAAAATTAAGTTTTTTCCCTGCAACTTCGGATGCGTCTCACACATCAATTCGCGTCATTTTAAATGAAATGCATTACCGCTCGACTACATTTCGCAAAGCCTGATTTTTTTTTTTAACTCAACTGCGTACCAATTCCGACATCAGATTTATAAAATGATTCATAACTGCTGGCGAGGAGACGGTTTTGGAGCTGATTTGTATATCACCAAGCTTTGCTGCCTCTCAAGTGAGACCGGAGACCGAAGAAACTACACCAAAGTCGCTCATAAATTAATATTGGATTATTTTGTTTTTTTTTTTTTTGGTTATTGTATTGTAGTGCTTTCAAAATCGTTGCAAGACGGTCGTAAGTTGAATACAGAATATTGTCTGGCATTAATGCGGTGTTTGTGAAAGCGAGTTAATAAAAAAAAAGCCAGCATTGTAAAAGAATGCTTATGGATTTTGCACTATGATAACTCATTATATCACAAATAAGGCTATCAAGGCTATGAACCAATTTTTGGTCAAAATCCCAGCCAATATCATCGTAACACAACCGCATTCACCTGATCAAGTTGGCATTTTTTACTTTCCAAAATTCAAATTACCACTACAAAGCTCCCGTCTTCAGTTTGTAGAAGGTATACAAAGAATTCGCGGCGAGAATTGTAGGAATTTTTTCGAAAAATTCGTTCGTTGGCATTAGCAAAATTTCTTCGGAACGGCTCATTTTGAATGCTATACAATTAATTTGAATGAATAATACATATAATACATACTTTTGCTTTCTATGGAGCAACTCCTAATATTTTTTTTTGACAGAATGTTAGAAACATATTTGCTATCTATTTTTGCTGTTTTTGTTTTTAATATTTTCCACACTCAATGTGGGTTTTCAAAAAGTCTATGAGTTGGGATGGTCTTTCCTAGTATTTGTAAAACTAGCCGACCTGACGTATAGATGGTGCCAGCAGTTTAAAAAAACATATTTTGGTAAAAAGTAGCAACCTTATAGAACATATGTTTTAAGTTTCAAGACGCCACGTTGTTTAGTATTTTTATTTGAGCTTACAAAAATAAATGGTTTCAGTGAATTTGTAAACATGGGGAAAATGCAATATTTCAATATTTCCATTTATAAGGTCTCAGTTCAACCAACATTAAAGTCGAACTAGATTCAACTCTTGGGGAGTCTGCTGCTTCGTTTACGTTTGTAAAATATTGGGGAGCAGAGTTTAAACGAGGACGTACGAGCTGCCAAGATCAACACTGTAGTGGTCGACCAATTGAGAGGTTCGCGCCAGACACGGTTAAGAAAATCCACAAAATGGTATTTGCATAACCGTCGACTAAAGGTGCGTGAGCTAGCTGAAATGATGGGCATTTCAGAAAGTCCTATACATCGTATATTGACTGAAGATTTGAAGATGAGAAAGCTGTGAGCAAGGCGGGTGCCGTGTTTTCAATAGAGCATAAACAGCGTGGTGAAGACGCTCCAGTAGAGAGTTTGGCGATATTTTACCGCAATAAAACCAAATTTTTGTGTCAATTTATAACCATGGATGAGACATGGGTTCACCACTTCACACCTAAGATAAGGAAACAGTCAAAACTGGGAGCAGAAATGGAAGAATCATGTCCAAAGAAAAGAAAAACAGTTCCATCTGCAGGCATGGCCACAGCATCTGTTTTTTTTTTTTGGGATTAGAATGGAATTATTTTTATTGATTATCTTCAGAAAAGGAGAAATCATCAACGTCGAATTTCATGCTGATTTATTGAAGCGTTTAGGAGATGAAATTATGGAAAAAAGGCCGAATTTGGCGAAGAAGAAAGTGTTGCTTCATCAAGACAGTGCTACCGATCACACATCCACTATTGCGATGGCTGAAATGAATGAATTAAAGTTTGAATTATTTCATCACGTACCTTATTCACCAGATTTAGCTCCCTTGGACTATTTTTTATTTCTAAACTTGCAAAAATGGCTCGGTGGCAAAAGATTTGCCAACAATGAAGAGGTGGAGTCTGTAGCTGTTTTAAGGAGTTTGGCAGTTCTTACTATAAACAGGACATAGAAGCTATTGAATATGGATGGAAAAAGTGTATCGAGGTAAAAGGAGATTGTGTGTGAAGTCGTTTCCTAACTAAAGAATTTCAACTATTTGTGGTCTACGGTATAGGCAACTTTGTGGTGACTTATCGTCAGGTAAGTGGGGGTGTCAGAAACAAATTCTTGCCAGGTTTTGTATATTAAATTAGCCCATATTCCGGTGTTTTTACCAAATTTTAGTAGCCACACTCTCAATTAGGACGGCTTCATCATCATCATTATTATTTCACAATAAATTGGCAATTATCATGTATGCAACTCCCTTTATTTTTGAGGAAGCTTGCGAAGATTGAGTAAATTTGCTGTACTAATAAACAATTAATTAATAAATAATTAAAAAATAAACAATTAAAACTATTGATAAATTAATATAAGCCATTCATAATTGTATTCATTCCCTCTTTTATCTTAGCCTTTAAATGATTCGACTGATTGAAATGTCAGTTAAAGTTTGCAAAAATTAAATAATTCAATTTAAACAGACATTTCGCAACAATTCAGGCATTATGTTTCAAGTGCCATCACTTTATGGTTTCCTTAAATTATAACAAATAAATGCGTACTATCAAACGCTGCGCTACATCTGTGCGGTTGTCATCGTTATGCTTCCTACTTGATGAAGCAATAAATAGCGACGGGTGGTGCGAAACTAAAACGTTCATATTATAATAATTGTGCAAAAAATCATGCTGAAGTTGCGGCAGTCTCCTTGCTTATCACTTGAGCGTGCAGCAACACATTCACTTGCAGACCACAAGTTACAATTGCGGTTTCTAAGTCACCACCACCATTTCAATACAATGAAAATATTTTGATTTAGTTTGCAAAATGCCACTAAATCAAATTGAATTTAACAAATACTCGAGGATTCGGTTTGTTCTTGGGCGAACATCATTGTTTCATTGTTCGATTATTTAGCGTTTAGTATAGAAACTGTCATTATTGCGTACCCTCGTCGCCGGTTGTGTGTGAGAGACGACTCCCCCTGGATGACGATGACACTTTAAAAATCATTCACTTGAATACAACGCTTTTGTGTGAGTGTTTTGCCAATGAATTCAATCAAAATTTTTGAATTGCATTCTTCCTTCTTGCTTTTTGGAAATGCTTCGAGCTTTAGCACACTTTTCCACTTGACTGGAGAGGTTAACATTAATTAATTGTCATTCAATTGATCAACATTGTTTTTTTTTTGTTTTTTTGCAACGTCGGTGATTGTGCTAAATTTCTTAATAGTTGTCAATTAAATCTTAGGTTAATTTGTTCAATAGTTATAAAAACCTTTGTAATGTATTGATATTGATTGATGAACAGCATTATGATTTGATAGACGGAACAAAATGTAGACAGATGTTCACTTTCATCAATTCGAATGGTAATATAACTGATGTCCTTGTGCTTTGATAAAAAATATATGTTATGGCTGCTCGAAGGATGTGACACAACGCTGGGTTCTAACCAAAAATTATTCTTGTAAAAGGAGCAATATTTTAACTTTCTGAAGCGCATTGCTTAGAAGTTATAAAGACATCACGGTTTTTTCTGTAAGATTATTATAGCTCTTAAATGATGTTTGGTAAATTATTTATGTATATGATTTAAATTAAACAATTTGTATTGAAAATACCAGAAGGAGTGTGGCGTCAATCTCCATTTTCATTCTCAAAACTTACTTCTCTAAACGTACGATATGCGCCAAACTTAACTGGGTTCCATAGGAGTGGTTGAAAGATATGAAATTATAGATTAGTTAGGTAATTTCTATGATTGGTATCAGAAGGGGTAGAGCTAGCCGGTCGATCTTTTCAAATTTTGCCAAGCATTATAAAGCAGTACAATGAAGTTAAAGTACACAACGAATTAGAAATTATATGTTATCAGTCATTTTATTTAATGTTGAAGTTACCAGAAGAGGCAACCCACATAAAATTCCGGCTACGATCTGACGAAATGTAAGATTGCACAAAATTTCAAAAAGTTCCTCAGAAATTTACAGCTACTAATTATGATGATAATAATAATTTAATAATTTTTTTGATAATTTTTTTAACATTAATCTTTATTTAATTTTTTTTATTAACCTGATGCACCATTAGCGCGGACATTAACATCAAGTCTATCCGAGAAGGTTTCACAGATTGCACGAATGTGGCCTGATGGTTTTTTTTTATCCCATACTCGGGGAAGAGCAATCTTTAAGGCGTCATATTTTTACTTGATATTTTGACGTCCAGAAAGGCCCAGTATGGAAACATCTATCGGGTTTCAGTCCGGGGAATGTGGTGGTCATTATTGTGGAAAATTAAGCCTTTTCATAGTAGATTTGTTGATTTACCTTCATGACCTGTTTAATGAAAACGGGCGGTGATCATCTTATGGCAGTTACCGCTTACCTAAACTATCACTGATGCAGGCGCTTACTTTTGCAAGACAATTCACTGATTTGCTCTCTAACCACGCACGGCTTTTTTATTTGTTTACATATTGCTGAAACATAAAGTTTTTTTTTTCAGAAAACAAAAAACAAATTTTGAAGCTCGCCTCTGCTGTGCAGTTTTTATATTTTGATCTTCAATCGTAGTTTATTATTTAATAAACTCCTCATGCTATGTGCAGACACATTGAAATTTTCTACCAGTTGAACTGCGCTTTGTCGGGAATTGCATTGAATTCTGGCGTTCACTTTAGAACCGTTTCTAACGATGTTGCTGTTTTTTATGCTACCAGTATCACTGTAACATATAATAGTTAAATACACAAACATTTTATTCAAACATCAATGTTTATGCTCATTAACAATGACAGACTGTGATGTTTCAGAAAGATACGAGTACAAAGCGATAACACTGTTCCGTTTGATTACAATTTGTATCACTTTTTTTTTTAAAGGTGATGTAAAACCATATGTTTCCGTAGGCTTGTAACCAGCGTAATAGGCTAATGCTTGCCAAAAAATGAGCCCACTGTCATTAGCCCTTTGCATAACCCAGAGCCTAACTGAACGCAACGCATAAAAATATTTTAAATCTACTACAAAAGTGGTGATTCAAACTTGGTCTTTCAATCAAACAAAATTTTCTTCATTCAAGAAGCTCATTTCTCACTCGGTAGTTACGTCAACAAGCAAAATTGTCGCATATGGGGTTTGGGGAACCCAGAAATGGTTGTGGGAAAGTCATTGCATCTGGAAAAAGTGACTGTTTGATACGCATTATGGTTTGGAGGTGTCATTGGGCCGTAGTTTTTCGAAAACTACCTCAAAAGGATTCACTGCGGCAACCAATCCAGAAGCGGTCAAATGATATAACTTCATCCCCCCGGGTAAAGTCACTAAATGAGGAAATTACGAAATATCACATGATTTTCTGAACAAGATGTATGCACTTGGCAATGCTTCTCTGTTGCCGGTCAAACTAGAATAGCTCACTTTTATCGTAATTTATGAGGAAATTACGAAATATTTAATGATTTTCTGAACAAGATGTACCCACTTGGCAATGCTTCTCTGTCGCCGGTTAAACTAGAATAGCTCACTTTTATCAGAAGTAGATCCATGCCAATATTACGAATTAATGCCAGTATATTGATATGATAACAGATATTGATCCCATATCCTATCAAGATAAGAATCACAGTGTGAGTCGGTGTATACATTCATGTTGAGCTCATAATAAAATTTCAATTTTGAAACGAGTTTGTGACAATTGGAGAATCTATTTTAATTGGCAAAGTTTAGTCAATGTTTTGCTATAAAATAATTTATCACATCTTACATTAGAAAAATGGATTACTAATGTCCTCGGGTTATGCTTCCAACAATCTATAGTAGAAGCTAAAGACAGGAAATGCAAAAGGAAATACATTTGTTGTCATCTTATTGTTAAATTTCCTTTGAATTTGCACTAATTCTAATTCTCATCCTTTACTTATCGCCACTTGTAATTTGTGCAATATCAATTTGATTCCATATAATTTCACATGACTGTGGAATTATATGATCCAAATTACAAGTTCCAATTTGCAGTTCTCTGGTATAAACCAACTGTGAAATTGGTCCTCCTAAAGATCCTCGCAATTGGATAATTCGCAATACAGTCCAACATTTATATTCCACAACTACAGCGAGAGAGGTATCAAATTGATTAGAGGATTCCCCGCTACTCCCCCTGCTATCATATCAACCATCTCTATCAATCTATCACCACCTCTGTACAAATGTTATTGACATTTTTCTTTGTCACTTAGTATTTTTGAATATTTATCCAATTTTTTCAGCAAACGTATTTTACCCACTTAAAGTGGAAGAGGATCTTAATATTTTGAATTATTCAAGCAAGCCACTCAGTTTCCTTTCAAATTAAAGCAATGCACAATTTAATAAATATTTCACTCACCATTTCTGAATTCAAAAGTATTTTCGTTCATGTAACATATCCGGTTATAATTTTTTTAAACAAAAATTACATTAATTCAGGTGTTCCTTACACGCACAGACACACACACACACGCACCTCATACACTCCTTATTCCCTCGGACACACACACGTCTCCATGATTCTTCGATCACCTGTTTTTTCGTTGCTACCCCTGTCGTCTTCTTGATATACATATTTTCATGGGAACTCTAAATTTGTATTTAATATTCTTCAAATTATTCGCCCAAAAACCTCAACAATTTGAAAACAAAAAAGAGATTGAAAGAAATAAATAAAACCTTATCTGAGGACAAAATTATGAAAATCACAACTATTCAAGATGTGCGTTTTGTAGTTGACCTAAAGCATAAATTACGAAATTGTTATCAGTTACATTCGGCATTGTACTAAAATCCAAACGCTATTGCAGGCGCCTCACGTTGAATTAGGGAAATGGTCACCTAAAAGAAATAAGTTAAAGGATGAAAAGGACTCACGAACTCGTGATGTTGCAGTGTGGATTTTGTACCTGAATGAATTGCGCAAAAACCTTAAGGATCAATGAAATAAAAAAAAACGTATGAATGCATGATCTCGGTGAGAAAAAAAGGATAGTCTATCGATGTATAAATATATACACCTACACACACACACACACACAGGCAAGAAGAACACCTTTTTAGCCTTCATAATTTCTGTGGTCGCTGTCAATGAGGTCGATAATATTGTCGCCGATTTGTATTATACCATCGTCTACTACATTTTTTCTTAGCTGCTATTGTTGTTGTGAAAAAGATCATTCATTGATCATGTTCATTTTTTGTCCAAATGTGCTAATCCCAGTTATGCGATTGACTTTGTACCGTTGACGTCATAAACTAGTCACAAAGAAGAAACTGTGGTTTACCAATCTCTTTCATTTGTTTCCTAGTTACTGGATTGTTTCTAAGGATAGTAAGTGTAGGATATGGCTGCTGGAGTTATGCCTATCAGAGCAACATAACCAAGGCTAACGGTATCCAATAATAGAGAAATGTTATTGTTAATCTGTGATCCGTAAGAGACACACGATCATTAGTAGTTGGTGTAGTCTCTTGCTATACTTACAGGATCCTTTTACAAAGTATGTAAGCAAATTTGGTGTATCCTTCAAATTATGAATTAATTTTGAAGTTCTGTTTATATCGAAGGATCGTATTTAATAATTGACTTCACATGATTGTTCAGGAAAGCAACCAAAAATATGATTTATTACTGAAATTTCAAATCATAAAGGGTTTTCCAAATAGGGCGGTCCGATGGTGAGATGTAATAAAATAAGCTATGTGTGAGATATTAACGATTTGTTGTTTGAAAGACCCATATATCCATACACGACGGTATCAAATGAAATCAAATGTATAGGTTTTACATGAGTCTCTCTGTGAAAGCCTTACCCATGGTGTGCCATCACACAGGTGCTGTTTTCCATCATTTGTTCTTGGTTATATGTTCTTTCTTTCTTCTAGCGACAGCAAGCGCCCCTTTAGGGTACTCAAACTAATCCCGAAGGATTAGTCAAACTACCAGAGATTGGAAGTAGGTCCCTTGGAAAAGCTTCCTCAGGTCCCACCTCCTCACTCGGCCAAAGTACCTTTGTAGCCACTTGGTATCAAGTGAGCTACCTCCCGGGTAGGAGTTGAGGTATCTAGGAAGACCTCGGATAGACATGAACAGTGTTTTCTAAGTTAATGCCTTCCTTCACCAACGCAACCTGAAGCAACGCAAAAGCACTGAAAACACTTGTTCGGGCAACCACAACCAGCACCATGCTCCCACTAGGGGTCCAACACCATTGACCAGGAAGGAACAATGTTGCTTTGGCCCCTGGTCACCCGTGCTACCAGAAGAGAAGAACCCTCTGGTCTGGGTTTCGCAGACAAGCTACTCCAGTTTTGCTTTATCATGCCTCGCATGGAACTGGTAATCCATAATCGACGGCATAGATTTTCAATGTCCGAGGAGAGAATATCAACACAGCAAAGCACACCATGCTCCAATCATAGTTCATTAACCAGATCTCTCTGGTCATACAACTATATTAACGGAAAAGATAAATCTTCTGATACCTCCCGACGGTTTCTCTATAATCGCACCTGTTGCCAGGATGTGTTTTGTTTAACTATGACTCTCCCCTTTACTTGGTTTTCGAAAATCGAGTTCCAAGATCTGTTTGATGTCATATTATTGGTGAATCCCAAGACATAATCCACCTTTTCCTAGGGCGCTTGGCACAAGGCCACACTACTTTGTTTTTGTACGCAAGCATCATACCCTTTGACTGCTTAATTACAGGATCGGGTAGAGAGGCTTGCGTTTTAGGGGTAAGCGGTACAAAGCATCCTAGGAAACACCCGCCTACCCACATACACGACGGTATGGAAAATAATGTAATTCAACTGCCCCTCTCGGAGGTCTAATTTCCAATGATCCTGCCACATAGATTCGGCTGAGTTTGAGCGATAGCCTAGGTTATGTTGAAGTCATCAGTCGATGGCGACTTACCAGCGAGGATCTGCAACTTCAGAAAATCCCATATGAAAAAGCCTAGCAGTATTAATTCGCACTATCTTAGAGGTCAATCCAAGCAACTTTTGCAATAGATAGCCAAACCCTCAAATAGTTTACGTAGAATGTGTATCGTGGCTTTCGGTGTGTGGTATGTAGGTGCTTTCCTGTTAAAACCGCATGTTGTCCATGCTCATATTGTTTAATTTGGCTCGCTATATTAAAACGTGGCCTGATGTGGTCACTTCTTAACATAGATCCAAGGTGAAGGTGTAACAAGAAAATTCGAATGAAAACTGTGGTTTTTGAAAACTACAAATCAAGCTTTGCTGGTACATCTCTATGTGGACAGTTTTTTGAAGTATCTATCGAATGGTTATAAATCACATTTTTATAGTAAAAACATTCTCTATACATTCAATAACTTATTGTTCTATATTCACAATAATTTATTGAATGTTTAGAGAATTTTTTCAGCAAACGTGTTTTACTCAGTTAAAATGGAAGAGGATCTTAACATTTTGAATTATTCAAGCAAGATATGATAAATACGAGTATTTAGGTATATTGCTGTCTTTTAGGTATTTTGCTGTCACTCTTCGAAAGGTTAGAAAAGTGTACTGTCTTCGAAAAATTTATGCTCTGTACATATCCTGGCAATGCGCTAATTAGCAATGTAAATATTTTCATGGCCACCAAAATCGTAATGAAAATTTTCCGAAATAAGAAATCTACATTAACATCAAATTATGTACGTTACGCAAATTATACCACACACATGTTGAAAAAAATGCACAGTAAATGCAACAAAAGTTTCGAATCAGCATCAAACAGAAATAAAAAAAAATCATAAACTCCCTGCCTATAGAAATCATAAAAATTTGATTTGTATTTGAATTTCTTTCGCAGGAGCATCGATCACATTCATTCATTGGAAAAGTCATAAAAAAGCAGGATGCGAGGAGGAGCCGACATTAAATCCACATACCCCTAGAGTTGGGAGGAGAAAAACTTCTCAGAAATAAATCAATCAATTAAAAATTTTATGAAGTTCCCGCAGTTAAATATCGAAAAGTACACAATTAAATGCCAACATAATATGCTCGCTCATGGATGGCGTATGTTAAAAAAGGAACACAGCGGCCATGAGGTTCACTCTTCCAGAAGTCCAGGAAACCAAAAAACTACACAGCATATGCGGCCGTCATTTCCATCCAATATGATTATGATGACGATCACTATTCGTATAATAAAGACACACTGAATGCTTTGGTTTTGATCGTGATCATGAAACTCTCTGTTACTACCAGCGGCGCTGATGAATGGTTGATATAAAAATGTTGTGGAACACAAAAACAAAACTCCAAACAGAAAAAACAGAGTTTTAAATAAATACCAAATAAAAACGGAAAAAAACTCGATGCCGAACTGAACATTGGCAGCTCATCATATTTTATGACTTACAAACAACATCAGTTTATGACGATTCATGATCGCCAATGATGATGGCCACGTCTCCAACCACATTTGTTACGTATGGTAAAAATAATGTCGCCAACCTGGAGCCCCCCGGCTTGGTCAGAAGACAACAAAAAAAAAGAGCCCGGTTGTTTTTCTTTGTGCATTTTGGTCATTTACTCATTGAGTTTATGAGGAGGCTGTAATTAAAATTTCAGCTAATACTATGAAATTTTGTGGTAATTCATCATTTGGCCGAAGGAGTTTGTCAAGAGAATGACCAACGCATGGTTTGTCATCTTTTTCTGCAGAAAAAGCGACAAGCATATGACATTTTGACAATTGATATGCGCCACTCACAAACAAATGGTACTCAATTTCTGTTGCCACAATTGGTCAGGAGCGCAGGCGAAAGAAGGCAGCATTTTGCTGTGCTTCTACAGCATTTCTATTATTTTTGAATTCCTTTGGCTTCGAAATCTGCAATATGAAGGAGATTTGACATGGATTATGGATTCAAGAAAAAAATTTAATAGGGATGTAAAGGGTGTCTCAACAAGAACGCAAGATTTAAATGACTGATTCAGCAATTGAATTGTTTCTCTGGCTGTATGACATGTGGCGCCGTCTTATTGAAACCACATGCCCTCCACATTCATTTCTTCAATTCTAGGCACGAAAAACCTGGTTATCATTTCACGATACCGAACACCATTGACTGTTTGCGCTTGACATGCTTCATTTTCATAAAAAAAAGTTCCAATGATTCCTCCAGCCCAAAATCCACACCACACAGTGACACGTTGAGGATGCATTTGCTTCTCGTGAATCACTCGAGGATTTCCCTCACCCCAAATGCGATAATTCTGCTTATTGACGAAGCCAGCAAGATGGAAATGGGCCTCGCTACCGAAGATGATTTTATCGGCAAAATCAGCATTTTCATGTTGTCTCTCCAATACCCAATTAACGAACTCCCTTCGCTGTCCATGGCCAGCTGGCTTCAGTTCCCAAGTCAATTGAACTTTGTACGCATGAAGATGCGAATCTTTCGTCAAAATTCGCTGCATAGTGGATTTGGAGACACCAATTTGCTGAGCTCGGTGTCGAATTGAGGTGGATGGAGTTTGAGCGACATCATCACGTACAGCTGCGACATTTTCGGTCGATCGACCTGGTCGAAGGCGCGTTGTTGTCTTTACTCACTAACAGACCCAGTTTTGGCAAATTTATCCATTAATCTCTTTACAGTTGACTCTTTTGGAGCGTTATTGTGACCCAAATTAATCGCAATTTGCGAACTGTAGCCGCAAAGCTTTTACCATTTTGGTAAAACAATTTCACAATGAGAATGCGTTGTTCCTTCGTATAGCGCTCCAGTTTTTCCAACCTCGTACCTTCTACTAGCAAACAATAACTATTGTTCAAATGTCAAACAATGACACTTCGAATGGCGCCAAATTTAAGTCTTGCGTTCTTGTTGGGACACCTTTTACATAGAATAAATTATGAATTTTAACAATTTCTATAAATTTTAATACGGATGTAACGGGTTGTGATTCCCATGAAAGGATTGTGAATGCATAAGAATATTGAGGTATACTTAGGCGAAATCTAGAAAACTTGAGTCACCTCAAAAAAATATGTTTTTGTAAAAATTGTCTATATTGAACATCCGTTTTTCGGTTTCAAAAGTAAAGTTAAATAAAACACACATAAAGCTTTGATTTCGATGAAGCTTTTATTTCATTATAATGCTTGGATGTTGCGATTATTTACAAAATGCAATGTCATTTAAATGACAGCCTCTGGCTTGGTTGCAGCAGTGAATCCTTTTGAGGTAGTTGCCGATCACTTTTTCGCACGTTTCGGACGTTGTCAGTTACCACCTAGGCGATAAGTTGACCAATGTTTGGAAATTATGCGCGTAAACATGGTCTTTGACGTAGACTCACAAAATAAGTCTAACGGCCTCAAGTCTCATGATCTTGGTGGCCAATTGACGTTGCCAAAACGTGAAATTACGCTTTCTTGAAATTTTCCTCGCAATAAGGCCAAAATCGGCCATGTTGTGTTGCTCATGACACTGTCGTGTCGAAACTACGTGTCGGCCTCAAATCCCATGATCTTGGTGGCCAATTGACGTCGCTAAAACCTAAAATTACGCTTTCTGGAGACTTTACTTGCAATAAAGCCAAAATCGGTCATGATGTGTTGCTCATGATATTGTCTTGTCGAAACCACATGTCGTCCAGTTCACAATCTTCAATCCCCATATGACAATTTTGGTTGTTGACGTAACCACCGTGTGCGAAATTAACTTCGTCGCTGAAAAAAATTTTGTTCAAAAATCAGCATTGTTGCTGTGGCACCCAATCAGAATATTTAAGGTGTTGTGAATGGTCAGCCGGCTTTAATTGTTGTATGAGTTGGACTCTATATGGATGGAGATGCAAATTTAAATGCAAAATCCGCCATAATGAGTCGTAAGATAGGCCCAATTGCTGAGAATGCCGTGGAATCAACCAATTCGGAGTATCTGCCACACTTTCACTAACAGAAACAATATTTTCGGCAGTTCGGACATTGCGATAATGCACAGGTCTGACCCCATCTGCAACCCTTCCAGTCTCTTCAAACTTCTTCATAATCTTGCCAATTCCTTGCACAGTGGATCGATTATGACGACCATAATCACTGCGTAAAGCACGAAAAGTGCCACGTTTAAGTCGCCAATTTTGTAGTAAGTTTTAACTATTTTTAAACGTTCTTTGGTTGTTAAACGATCCCTATTCATAAATGGCGAAAAGTTCCCTAAATATAAATATAAATAGCACTTCCGATGACAGGTATTTAACAGCTGACAGCATTGCCACACCGGCAGTTTTAAAACCACTGCCGTTATATAGAATATTTCCTGAATTGATCGTTCAACTGTAGCCGCAAAACTTCCACCATTTTGGTAAAACAATTTCACAATGAGAATGCGTTGTTCATTCGTGTAGCGCTCCATTTTTACTAACCTCGTACCTTCTACTAGCAAATAATAACAATTATTCAAAGGTCAAGCAATGACACTTCGAATGGCGCCAAATTTAAAATTTGCGTTCTTGTTCGGACAAGAAAGCTTGCGTACTATGTCCCGACAGTAAAAACAGTTTTTATTCTTTATAAACTGGGGTTGGCGCACCAATTGTGCTACAAAAGAAATTTAAATCACTTTTTTTGTATGTATTTCATTTTATTTCATTTTTTTTTATTGCAAAGAAAATTCAATTTTATTTTATATAATTAATTGATTTTGGAGATGATAAACCGTAAATGGCGGCCATTCACTTATATGTGACACCCTCATTGCGGGATCGCCTAAATTATTGTTTTAACGGACTGCTTCAATTGGGACAAATTTCCTGGTTGCATTTTGTACGCATTTTGCTTGACATAATCCCATAAAAAAAGTCTGGTGCAGTCAGGTCAGATGACCTTGGAGGCCAGTGGAAAGTGAAGTTTCTTAATGTTAATTCATTATTATCCGTTTCGCTTTTGAAACGGATACGTTTTTAGCGCAGTTCTGAGTAAAAAAACTCCTTCGACATCTTAAATAACGGTCCCCACTGGTCCTCGTTTTATGTTTGTAGCACAATCGTGCGGTCATCCTGTATATTTTATCTCCCCCAAAGTAAATAGCCCGCAGCCTCGCGGTGCTAAATCAGGCGCATACTGCGGTTATGGAGCATTATTAGCCGAACTTTTGGAAAAGAACAGACGAAGAGTTAATATAGTTCGAGATTCCAAGAAATGTTTGACTATAAATCAGGCTCCTTTTTACAAAGAGTTCGACGTAAACGGCGTATAAATGTCAAATGATATTCCTCGTTGACAGCTTGGCCCGTGAAAGAAACTCATAATGCAGAGTGTCGTAATAAAAAACCTCAAAGCGAATTTGTTACCCCATTTCGGTCTTACATCACCTTTGGTACGGTATTCATTCGATAGACCCAAGTGTAATCTTAAGTAATAATGCGTTTTATAACGTACTGGTAATCAGAAAATGTGGAGCTTCTGAGTCCCTAAATATCTTTTAAAATGGAGTTGGCTAGTCCATTTGAAATCTTATCATGACCAGCAAATTCCAATCCACCAAATCCGGTGTTTTTTCGATTGATACATTTTCGCAGCAAAAATTCCATTTCGTAAACAAAATTTAATGAAACTTCTTTCCTCAACAAAATCACATATTGTATAATATAAATCGTCTAAATCGCTTTTTACGTTGAACAAAACAAAGCGTAGCTCAAACACCAATTTGTGACGTGAAATTTGGTGGTGATGTATTTCACAGTGAAAAGGAAATATTTCAGAAATTCGATAAACCCACGTAATCCAAATAAAATACTGTTCTTACACTTACTTGCTTTGAACGCAATGGAGAAATTGCCATTATTTTAAATAAGTTCTCAAAACGGAATTCGTGTTATGTATAAATAATACAGGGTGGGCCATATGAGTGTTCGCGATTTAATTCTTCAATTTCTCGGTAACGCGCGGCGCGGTGTGGCGGAGGGATATGTTGTTCGCTGCGCCGCTTCCTGGAAATTGAGTCGCCATGGAGCCGTACACGGGAGGGCAGCGTGAATTTTGTGTCCGAGCGTATTACGAAAACAATAAATCAGTGATTACTGCACGACGTTTGTATCGACATGAACACGGTTTACACGATTTAAGTGAAGTTCCAAGCGCCAATGTGATACGAAAATGGATCAGAATGTTCGAAACAACCGGCTCAACAGTACCAATTACGGTTCGTGGTCGCCCAGTGTGGGCTGAGATAACGTCAACCGGTATTATTGGACCATACTTTTTTGAGGACGAAAGAGGGCATGCGATGACGGTTAGAGCGAACAATTATTGCAATATGCTAGCAGACTTTTTGGTCCCAGCTTTGCAAGAACTTCAAGGCAATACATCGAGGATGTGGTTTCAACAGAGCTGCTGAAAAATGTTTTTCCTGGAAAACTCATTTCGAAAAGGGGGGATATTGAATGGCCCCCACGTAGCCCCGATCTCTCTCCATGCGATTATTTTCTATGGGGCTACCTCAAATCGGTAGTCTACGAGAATAATCCGACCAATTTTGAGCAGTTGAAGAGGAACATTATTCAGGAAAGTAACAAAATACCGAGAAAAACTTTTCAACGAGTTTTCCAAAATTTCCGACTTCGGTTCCAAGAGTGTCAAGCAGCCGAGGGAAGCCATTTGGACAACATTATTTTTAAGTCTTAAAAATTCCCATGCTTCTACTTTTTAAAAAAACAAATTTTTTTTTTTATGTTTCGTAGTTTTTTTTTAATTGAATATTTAAACCGCCAACACCCTTATGGCCCACCCTGTATAATAATTAGATTATAAATATTAAATAAAAAATTTAACTGAAACATGGGCAAATCACTTTGCATGGTAGCGGTATATCTTGAATATTATAATATCTGGTATACAAAATCGCTTTTTTATTAGCATGATTGCAATTATAAAATTTGTATAATAAAAAATGTTTAAAAATAATTTCAATTAATATTGAATTTTATTAGCAATTCTGAAAAAAATCAGATAACTTTTTCCTGAATGATATTTTAACTGAAATAAAGTTAATTAATTTTTAATGCTCGTTCTGAAATGCAACCGAAGAAATATAAGTAAACGTATGGTTAGTAATTAATTGAAAATATTTTTTATTATCATATTCTCGATTTTTATTACAAATATTTATATTGCTGCTTACGGAGCAATCATTATGTTAATGTGCCTTCAACCAGTTTGATTGGTCGTCTTGATTGGTCGTATAGAAAGAAATATAAAGTTGTTGTTGTAATTATAATGTGTTTTAAGTATTCATAAGGCAAATTGAAAATTGTATTAAGACTGGACTAATAAGGTGAATAACAAAACGTTGACAAACAAAACATTGACGAATATGGAGCTATAATGAAGGATGATTTTCCCCTCCACTCACAGTTTACTGAAACTCTTCGTTACAAATTTAAAGTTGGGTGTTTTTGCCCTGGCTGGTATCTGTAAATTACGACGATTTACAAAATGTAAAAGCTTGTGGAGTTCATTCACCTTTGCTTCTACCAAAATGGTATGAAAGAAAGCTTCAAAAGATAAATATCGATTTTTGACCATTAAAGATTTTCCTTCATAACATTCTAGTACAAAAGTGGAAGCAACAAAAATTCCGAATTGAAAAATACGGTAGGAAATTTAAAGCTAAAAAGTCGTCATAATATTGCCTGTAATTATAATGTGATTTCCTCTATATTATTATATAAGCTGTCATAAGGTTTCCAAAATTTTACGGCAATACGTTAATAACTTTAAGTAAATCCTATTTTCCGAAAATTCCCTGAAACTGTAGGTAATTAACCAAAGACATTTTTAATATTTTGCTAATATAGGCTAATACAAAAAAGTATATTAGTCACATCACTTGTTTTACTCCTTGAAATTTTGAAATTGTATGTTTACAATTGTGGATGAATCGAAAATGCAGCAATATTTTTTTCAGTTAAATTTATTAAGTATTAAATGTTATCTATAAATAAAATGTAATGTTTGCATATTTGAATCTGTGGCACCGCCTATATGCTTTAACATCTATAACGGGTGTATCTCCTGAACTATAAGAGGCGTGCACATAACATTTGGCATATACGCTACTGAAATGGAATGAAATATGTGAGCGACACATCTAGGTGACCTCAGCTTAAACCTGGGATCGTGCAAACGATAGTAGCGTGTGCTAACCATTGCCCCACATTTGCAATACAAATATTTAAGCGACTATATCTCATAAACTTTTCGATTGTTTACTACAGAAGAATAACGATGAGAATGCTTTTCTTTGCAAAAACTGCCAGTGAAGACACTGTTCCATCAAAAGTTTTCGGCATTAAAAGTCTCTGCGCAAACATTTCTCTATGTGACCACAATTCTCTATATGAAACATGTTTATGAAGACATCT
>JAHXMU010000131.1:244153-288332 GCA_019455685.1 Philornis downsi | reverse complement strand
TCTATGAAGAGAAATATATCTACGAATATACTTTTCTGTACGGAAAATGCCTAAATAGACACGTTTCTAAACGAAAAATGGCTAAGAAGGCACTTTTGTATGTGAATACAATTCTCTATATGAAAAATATTTGTGAACACACTTTTCTATATGAAAAATGTCTATGAAGAGACTATTTTATACGAAATATGTCTATGAAGACACTTTTCTGTACGAAAAATGCCTAAATAGACACTTTTCTATATGAAAAATGCCTTAGCAGACACGTTTCGATGCGGAAAAAGCCTAAGGAGCCACCTTTCTACACGAAAAATGACTAAGAAGACACTTTTATATGTGAATACAATTGTCTATATGAAAAATGTTTATGAAGGCACTTTTTTTATGAAAAATGTCTATGAAGACACCTTTTTATACGAAATATGTCTATGAAGACACTTTTCTATACGAAAAATGCCTAAGAAGACACTATTATATGTGAATACAATTCTCTATACCAAAAATGACTAAGAAGACACTTTTCTATACGACAAATGTCCATGAAGACACTCTTTTATACGACAAATGTCCATGAAGGCACCTTTTTGTACGAAAAATGTCTATGAAGATACTTCTTCATACGAAAAATGCGAAGAAGACACTTTTCTATACGAAAAATTCCTAAGAAGACACTGTTTTCTTTTCTCCAAACGAAATATGTCTATGAAGACACTTGTCTATATGACAAATGTCCATAAAGACACCTTTTTATACGAAAAATGCCTATAAAGACACGTTTCTATAGAAAAATGCCTAAGAAGACTAAGAAGCGTATAGAAACGAAGAATGCCTAAGAAGACGCTTTTCTATACAAAAGATCCCTAAGAAGGCTCTTTTCTACACCAAAAATGCCTAAGAAGACACTTTTCTAAACCAAAAAAAGTCCACGAAGACACTTTGCTATATGAAAAACGTCTATGAAGACACGTTTCTATACAAAAAAAAAAAACACTTAGAAGCCACTTTTCTATACGAAAAGCACCTAAGAAACCACTTTTCTATATGAAAAATGCCTAAGAAGGCACTTCTCTATACAAAAGATCGCTAAGAAAACTTGTTTTCTCTACAAAAAATGCTTAAGAAGAAGCTTTTCCACACGAAAGATGTCTATGAAGACGCTTTTCTATACGACAAATGTCCATGAACACACCTTTTTATACGAAAAATGTCTACGGCGACACTTTTTTTATACGAAAAATGTCTATGAAGATACTTTTCTATACGAAGAACGTCTAATATATTCTTCTGCATGAAGAAAACTGGGACGCAGCCTAATGGCCCAATTGAACAAAATTGACCAGAACAAAAATAATTCGTTCTAAAGGATTCGAAATTTCATTACTACCAAAGAAATATATACGAGTACTTTCTCTCTGTTTTCAAAAGTTAACTTTTAACTAAACTTAAAATAATTTAAACGTAAATAAACTTTTTAACTTAGGGTCAAAATTTGCTAATGGAAAAGGCAAGTATAATAGTTTTTACTTTTAGTCTTGTAGGGCTTTGCCAATGTCTACGATGACGATGGCAGTTTGACATTCTTACTAAAAAAATTACTCTTTTAGTCAAAATCAAATCCTTTGTTCATACTAGTGATGATGAATCTTATAGCTCCCTTTATACTTTTTCATTTTATAGCCGCATTTATTGCGAAGCGTTAATTAAATGAAATCAATAATTAGATCAAATATTAAATTTACTCCGCATACCATTATTTGTTATGTTTTTTTTTTCATTTCTTAATCATCTTTATGAATTACTAATAAAATCAGTTTATTTCTAATATAGAATTCAACTAGAATTCCTAAAAATTCATTTTTTTATTAAATTATGTGCTAAAAAGTAATGAAGATTCATCCTCAAAAAGTGCTTCCTCTTTATGTAAAATTCGCAAGTGTTGATAGCATTTGTCATAGCTCCAGTTTATCCTGTGTGCTTTTTAACTGCAATTTAGCAAGTATTTTTTGCAATGCGGTAAGTACTTTTTTATATTTTTTGGAAGTTTTTTTTTCTGTTTGGTATGCGGACTAGTTTTAAAGTATTGGCAGCCCTCACATACAAATGATTCCTTCTTTTGACAATCCCATATAAAAGTATTTGTTAATGTATTAAATAATGAATTTATATCTTAAGTATTCTAATTCCTATGACCAATTCTGTAGAAAAAAGCTTTCACCTCAGCATTCTAGCAAAGACCAATCACCTGATGATCTTGTCAGCTTGTGATGAGGAAATGAGTTGAAAAGCAGTACTCAATGTTCAGCAGTTCACGAAACATCAATTTCTGCATCAAAAGAAAATATAACTTTGTAAGTACAATTCCTTAAAGTTCTCGCGAGCCAAAGGTACGAATCGTACGTATTTAGAAATACAAATTTTGAACGCAAATTAGTCATTCGTTTTCTCAATCTTGTGAAACTATTGTTGATTAACACTCCCCCGCATATATAGTATTGATACACTTCACTTTCACCATTTCCATTTCATCATTTCGGCTTCCTTTACTAAAAAGAGCCACAAAAAATGCTTCCTTCCTATGAAAATCTCGTGTATAATTTTAAATCTTCCACAATATGGTTCATAAAGATATTTGTTACATGCAGATAGGTGAAGTAACATAAAACTTATGACGTACTCTTAAACAAGTTCAAAAAATCAAACAGTTATCACTAAATGATCCTTTTTGAATAATCTTTACATTTTATTATTGCCCTTTATAGAGCTCTCCTCTTCCATACCAAGTGCGACGCTGCTGACAACTCATATTTTAATCAGAAAGGCTTCACGTATTTTTCATCATTTGTCTGTCCACTTTTGCCTCAGTAAAAGCAAACAATTTCAAAATTCATTTTTTGGCATTTCGAATATGTCCTTTAACATAGTTTTCAAAACGAATCCAAGAAAAAAAGTGGAGACAAAAATCATATTAAAGTCAGCACATGATAAAAACGCCAACATGTCATCATCAGCCATCCATCCATGATGAGTTTCCAAAAAAAAAAAAAAAAAAAAAAACAAAAACCGACAACAATCATCATATGCTGGCGTTTCAGACCAGGTCTTGTGATTCTGACCAAATGCATAACTTATTAAATCTCGTTCCGTTTTGGCGTTTTTGTCAAATTTGTCCCATAAAAGGACACAAACGTCTAAGCGCCACTCACCACAATGCGCAGCACTCAACCGAATCGTCCATTTGGCATCGCTTGTGTCATCGACGTCTGCGCCAACCATTCAGGGGAATGTCGACGCTGGTACGTGTGTCCGTGATTGGGAGTAGCTTATTTTTTTCTTGACAGTTTGGCGCTTGTTTGGTGGGCGCCATTCATCTCCATAATAAATAAATTCGTCAAAGATATTTGTGGCGTTTCGTTTTTAACTCTCGCAAATAGGAACACAACAGTCTGCGGGTGCAGGAGATCAGTTTTTGTCAATGAAACTAAAGAAATTCCTAAGTTTATTATAAATTAACATAATTAGTTAGAGAGACGTATGAACGAGAAGAGTTAGTTATACGGGAATCCAAGATCTTAAAATATTTAGAATTTTTGAGAATTTTTTGAAAGCCGACAAACGTTTTTAAATATCTGCAATTCAGTTAATACAATTTTGTAATCTGCTTGTTTGAAGCATTAAATAGTTTGGTGGAATCAGAGCAATTTTATGTTCCCACGGTGAACATTCTTTTTCTTTTATTTCTACAATGGTTTAGTGGCATTCATTTACAGTAATGGCATGAAGTATAGGTTTATAGAGAAAAAGAGATTGTGGTACCACATTTTACTATACATATAAGCGTAATGACGTCATATAAATAGCAAGCAGATTGCTATTACATCTTACTGGGTATGGAATCGTTTCCATTTTACAGATTTAGCGAACTTTTATCAGAATTTTTTTCTGCTTTTATGCCCAATAAGTATAATAGTACAATAATTGTGTCATTTATTCCATTTATAACAAATGGAAATGCTCATCTGAGAGCCTATAAAACATATATTCCTGATTGTCGCAAGAAAATTATGTAGATCTAACCATATCAGTATGACTACACCCGTGGCAGTTTGAAGCACATTCGATCTACGAAGGCAAAATTTTAATATTCTCATAGGTAAGTTATTATCGAAATTAAATAAGATAGGCTCAATATGATAAAACTTCCACAGACAAGGACTGAGCCCAACTTTGCAATATTCTTCTTTTTTCTTAGGTGGCGACTGAAATAGACTAAGATATGTCTATTATACGCCGCCCGTAGATAATGACTCCAAACGCATCGATCTTTTCGAGAGTATAGACTGATTTTATAATCGTATTTTTTTTTTTTAAATCGAACAAAACACTCAAATTTGCATCATATATTAAACTTTTTTATTTGAATTGATAAATTGGTCTTTGTAATTTAATTTTTAAGATAATTTCATATAAATGTTATCCGCGGCTCCGTCTCAAATAGTCCATTTGGAAGATCCAATTTTTCGTCCCTTTTCCGAACATTTCGGCCTGTATTCCACGAACAACGCATATTATGTTACCCTGTAAGGCTTCAATAGTGTTCAGCTTGTCCACATAGATTGACAACTAGACATAACCCCATAAGAAATAATCAAGAGGCGTTAAATCGCAAGATCTTGGGGGCCAACTCACAGGGCCAAATCGAGAGATAAGCTGCTCACCAAATTCATTCCTCAACATTTCCATTGTTTTACAAGCAATGTGGCATGTTGTACCGTCCCGATAAAATCACATGTCAGCCAAGTTCAACTCAGCCAATTGGGGCAAAAAAAAATCGCGTATCATGGTTCGATATCGTTCGCCTTTGGCGCTAACGTTTCTTCCACGGTTGCTTTGAAGAAAAATGGAACGATGATGCCACCAGCCCATAAACCACACCACACTTTTGTACGTATCCGTTCAGCAAGAAATGAGCCTCATCGCTGAACACAATTTTTCGATAAAACAGCGGATTTTCACTGAGCTTTTGTAATTACCATTCACCAAAAATTAGACGTTGTGGTAGGTCATTCGTCATTCCATGATGAAATGGCAGAATACTCGTATACTTTACACTTTTTACTCTAACAGTTGACGTTTGGACGCCGTTACCAATCAGTGCTGCCAACCTGAAAAACTTAAATCTTAAAAAATCACCCTATACTTCAAAAGCCTGGTCTTTCCAACGGAGTTTTGGTCGCTCTCTACTGCGCCGTCCATCGAGTTTGTTGTCGAAAACTTTCCGTGCTGGAGTATTTGGGTCCATCCGCACAACATGACCCAGCCAATGCAAGCGCTTTATATTAATGCGTTTGACCACGTCGATGTCAGTATATAGCTCTTACAGCGCATTGTTCATGCGACGCCGATACTGTCTGTTAACGATGATGGGTCCATATCTCGTATTTTCAGGAGTATTTTCCTCTCGAAAACTGCCAGTGCTGATTCGTCCGCTTGTGTCATACCCCAGGAAACTTTGCAATATTAGTTATTTTCAATTTTTGACTTCAACCATTGTACGGCTTATTAAATATTTGGAACCTATATGCGGTAGTAGTATACAGATGCTGAAAAAGTCCATCCTGATTCATAAAATTATTAAAGGACCGCCATAACTCTGGGCGTGTTTATTAAAAAATGGTAGAAAATTGGAATTTTCAGTAAAAGAAACGACAAGATCGATATGTTATGTACGAGAAGAAGGAATTTTTGTTACGACCAACTATCCGGGATAAGCTGATACGTTGTTCTTGATGCTTCCATTCCTAGATGCTGCAATTGAAATGCTACTATTGGTTTAGTAAGAAAAAACTTGCACGACTAAAAACAACTTTTGAAAAACAATTTTTTTCTCCTAGTTTCTCTAAAAGTTTAAATATGAATAAGTTAATAAAAAACAATATATAATATATACATATATATATCTGTCAGACATTGCCAATTTGTACGCCTGATTATTTCATAGTACCAGTAAAATTGGCGGTTTCAAAACCACTGGTCTGGCAAGCCGCTGTCAGCTGTTAACTACTTGTCATCAGAAGTGTTATTTATTTAGTAAGAGGTTTGCTATTTACGTTTAACAACTGAAGAACGCCTAAAATAGTTAAAACTTACTACAAACGTGGTGATTTTAACGTGGTCACTTTTCGTGAATTAAGGGGTGATTATGGTAGCCATAATCGACCTACAGTGCAAACAATTCGCAAGATTATAAAGAAATTTGAAGATACTGGAAGCATTACATATGTGGTCAGACCTGTGCATCATCGCAATAAAAGTTTCTGTTAGTGAAATTGTGGCGGATAATAATCCGAATTTTAATTCAGATCGCTATGGATGCTACAGAAGGGGTAGCAGAAGTGGTAAGATAGGCCTCACCTCCGCCAATGGGGATTATGATCCATACTAGCATAATCAATGTGGTATCTTTTGGCTGCGAAGAAAGGGTTGACAATTGCAGTAGTAGCAAAAATGTTAGCCCCTTTTTTTAGATAGTCTAAGTTTTACTTGGCCATAATTTAGACCATAATTTATATACTGCAGCAACTTAAATTGAATTGCATTTGGTAAAATGTGAAAACATAGAACGGATAACACAGCCATTTTTGGTATCTCTCAGTCAGATTACTAAATTGTATCCATATACAGGGTGGGGTGGGATGGGGGCCGTTATTTAAAGATGTTGAAGTAGTTTTTTTCCAGAACTGCGCCGAAGACGTATCTGTTTCAACAGCATTTGGTTATAGCAAAATGGAGCAACTGCATACATAGCCAAAGCGGTTATGGCGGAGCTCCAACAAAAATTCCAAAACATATTAATATTCACAAACTCTGCTTTCCCCAAGGTCACCTGACCTGACTGCACCAGAGTTTTTTTCTTCAAAACCAATTAGTTAATAAAATTAGTGTATAAAATAAAATTGAATTTTCTATACATTAAAAAATAATAATTGAAATTATTAAAAAAAAAATCATGATTAAAAAAGTTATTTGAATTTCTCATTGTAGCACAATTGGTATACCACCCTGTATATATTTAAGTTCATATCTTTAATAGAGTTGTATTAAAATCAGTATAATTTAGGAAAACATCCGACATTTATTAAAGGCAATTCTGAACATGGTCTGCAATGCCGATTTCTTTAATGTATCTGACATGTAAATCAGCCGATTTGGCAAAAACCGATGATTTCTCTATAATTTTTTAGTAGAAGACAATAAATTATACAACTAAATTCAGTAAATTTCAATTCTGTTTCTTTTATTGTGCATTAATTTACATTATTTGTCGATAAGAACTTAATGCCGCTTCCGGAATCCCTCAGACTATTGCTCTAACGCAAAGTATACGAGGTATGTACAAAAAATAAGGTGAATTTTCAAATTTCAAAGAAGTTGCACCAAATTTTGTGTAAAAAATGGAATTAAGTGCTCAAAAACACTTGAAATGTTAATGGCGGCATACGGTGAGAGTACTCAAAGTCAAAATGTTTATAAGTGGTACAAGCTTTTCACAGAAGGTCGAGACGATGGGAATGACGACACACGCTCTGGACGTCCCAGCACATTAACAACCGATGAAAATGTTGAGAAAGTGAAGAAAATTTTTATGGAGTATCGTCGAATCACAATTAGAGAAGGATGTCGGCATATCGGTTGGCTCATACCTTGTAATCTTATCGGAAATATGGGGCACGAAGAGTGTGGCAGCGAAGTTCGTTTGAAAATTGCTGAATTTTGACCAAAAACAACGTCAACGATGATCCAGATTTACTTAAAAGGGTCATAACTGGTGACGAGTCACCATTATTATGGTTATGACATCGAAACCAAAGCCCAACCGTCCCAATGGAAGAGTCCAGGAGAGCCAAGACCAAAAAAAAAACACGCAAAGTTCGATCAAATGTCAAGATTTTGTTCACTGTTTTCTTCGATTACCATGGCGTAGTGCGTCAAGAGTTCTTACCACAAGGTTGTACGGTAAATAAGGAATATTCCGTGAAGCAATACGGAAAAAACGCACGGAATTGTGGAAAAAAATTCACGGCTTTTGCATCATGACAATGCACCTGCTCGCTCTTCTTTGCTTGTGAGAGATTATTTGGTCAAAAGCAACAGCGTTATCATGCCTCAACCACCGTATTCGCCAGATTTGGCCCCTGCGACTTTTTGCTGTTGCCAAGATTGAAGAGACCCATGAAAGGACAGCGTTTTGCGACGATTGAGGAGATGAAAACCAAATCGCCGAACACACAAAACACTTGTCTTATTTATGCCTCTCACAAACAAACTAAACATGCTACATGGAGAAAACCGTCAATATATCTTCGAGACGAGTGTACCAACATAAAAAAAAAAAAAAAAAAAAAAATCGAAAGTCGAATGTACCTGGCCTGCGAAATTTGAAAATTTCCCCTTATTTGTTGAATACGCCTCGTATGTAAATCAGTTCATTTAGCTGAAACTTCTGTACGGGTTTTTCTCCTCTGTCAATTACTTATCGTTTTGATTTGTTCATTACTATCTATAATTTCTACCATTGCCACAGATGATATCTGTGGTCACAACCCATAACAGTCTGTTTTTCAATATTTTCAGTACAGGAGTTTAAAGTTTTGAATCTTCACTGAAAATCAGGAGAAGGTGTTTTTTTGAAAACTTTGCTACAGATTCCAAGGAAACGAATTTCTTTACTTAGTTGTTAACAAAAAATAGTTGTTTATTCTCGCAGTCAAAAGATATTATCGAAAAAGACACTTAGGCTCTTATGAATTGTTGAACGAAAGAAAGTCAAAAAGTTCAAGTTGAGTTATGCTATTATTCCAGATTAAATAAAAATTTTTTTGTTTGGAGAAACACCTTGACTCAATATATGTTTATCAAAAAACGAAATTGTAATTCGGAATAAGAGTTTAACTCAAGTTAGGAAAATAAAATTGTTTCTTTATTTTTTTGGGTTAACGACTTAAGTTGATTTAGGCAATGATGAAAAAATAATGTTTATATTTGTTGTAATCCTAAATTGGCTTAGGCAGTTATGCCAAAACAGTCATTTAGAAAAATAACTTAAGCTATTAGGTTTTTTAGGATTAATTGCCTTCCTAGAAGAGATACAAACATGAAAAATTTAGAGCAAATAAATTTAGATACGCTGAATACGATGGTGCTAATAACTCAGTTGTGTCCTAACTCGAGTTAGGCTGTTACGGGTTGTGACCATAGATATATCATAAAGTCATATCGTACAGTATAAAAAATGTTGAAATACTATTAGGGAACTAATGATTTTTCAGTCTACTGTATAAAATTTTGATGTTTTGTCACTCCATGTTATTTATTATGGTGGTAGGACATATATTTTTGCCTGTTACCTTCAATGCACACAATACTGACCCATTTGCCGCAACCAAATTGGGTTTGTTTTATCATTCCGATGCAGAAGAAATAAAAGCATGCAAATGCGATACTGCGCTGTGCTTCAGAACATACCGCAGTACTGCGCCAGCGTTAGGTGTTTCGTACTTTCATTTCTAAGTGGATTTATTCAAGCCAGAACATATTCTTAATCTAAACCAATCCATGTGATTATCTCTGCAATATGTAAATGTATTCACAAAGAAGAAAAAAGTTCAATTAATTAACAAACAAAGAATATGAGATATTAACACGTTTAATTCCAGCTGATAAATCAACATTTTTAATATCATTGATAATTATGAAATATTATAATTTACCAGCTTATATATTGACGATCTAATAAAATGTTGTGGTACTCGTATGTTAATCTCCACTTTAAAAGAATTGTGTAATAAATTAATAAACTGCCAGAGTGAATTCACACTGAAACAATATAATAGCATTGATTTTGAAAAACGAAAGATCATTAAATAATATTAACTTCATTAACATGAGCGAACGAAGTGACATTTGATTTATTTACTTTAGAAAAATACTTGGAATCAAAAACTATAAAAATATTTTATATGCATTTAATGATCTAAATCAATGTTAAGTCATCTAAATATAGGGAAGAGAAGAAAAAAAAACAAACAGATATCAATATTTGAATACTGGTATAAAAACCTATAAACGAAATTAGGCGGTTATTTTGGGCAGAAAAAAAAAAAACAAACATAAACCAATTAAATGAGAATCATCATGAAGACGCAGATTAAAGTGTTACAAGCATAAAAGTAAGTCTAAGGACAGCAAATAAACGTAACTACTACTCATCTGTCAAGTCCTATGGAAAACCAAAAGGCACAGACTGTGAGTTTATAAAAAGATAACAAAAATGTCAACAAGTCATACCAAAAGTTATAAATATCATCAATAATTACTTTGATCTGTGTAAACGCTTTCTCACAGCACTTGGTTGTAAATGCTACCAATACATACATATATATAGACCTACGCACGGGCGCATCATGTTTGTGAGATTTAAAAAAAAAGGACACCAAAAAGATATGTGTTTATTTGGGAAACAAGCGCCAGCAACAATAGAGCAGATCGTGTATGTATTAAAGGAATATAAAATGCAATAATAATTAAAAAATGTTTTAGATGAAGGTTATATTCGTTACCTGCGACGAGAGTTGTTTTAAGATTTATTGCAGCAAGATTGGAAAAGGTCTTTATACGATATGACATTTGTGAGTTGTTGTTTGACTTTATTTCCTCCATACTCGTACATTCATAATACACTCGTAATTGATATCAGAATAAAAAAAATTAATGCTAGTTCAAATAAAATACTATCGTATTTTGTACTCATGTATGTTTACGTTCTACTTAAGTAGAATATGGAAAAATTTGGTACAGTTCCTTTTGAATAGATTGGCTTTTACAGTGCCTCAAGCGAGTATTGCAATAACTAATTTTTCTATTAAACTGAATTTGGAATAATCAAAATAAGTTACGTTTATTAAATTCATGTTTCCAACTATCATATCTACCGATTCAACCTGTTCTTTGTTTCTTCTTCATAGGTGGCGACATCCTTATCTATTATACGCCGCCCGTATAAAATAATTCCAAGCACTTCGATCTTCTGCGCTTCTCCTACAATTTCTCACACCAAAATTCGACTTTATTTCAAAAGCCTGGTTCTTCCAACAGAGTTTTGGTTGCCTCCTTCTGCGCCATCTATCGAGTTCGTTGTCGAAAACTTTCCATCCCGGAGTATTTTTAGCCATCCGCACAACACGACGCAATCGCTGTATATTAATGCGTTTGACCACGTCGCTGTCGGTATATAGCTCATACACCTCACTGTTCATGCATAGCCGATACTCTGCGTTAACGATGATGGGTCCATATATCTTCCGGAATATTTTCCTCACTGCCAGTACTGATTCATCTATTTGCGTCATAACTCAGGATTCTGCGCCGTATAACAAGGCAGTTGGGTTTTTGTTTGTCGAGAGAGGGCTTTATCATTGAATCGCTTGCTTAGCCCATAGTAACATCTGTTAGCAAGCAATACTCTCCACTTTATCTCCATGCTGACATCATTCGTGTTGTTTACAGCGGAACCGAGGTAGATGAATTCTTCCACCACCTCAAAATTATAGTTGTCAACGTTCACACAACGTCCCAAGCGGGTAGACTCTTTGTTCCTTGAAACCAATAACTTTGTTGTGTCCTCGTTTACCACCAGACCCATTTTCGCTGCTTCCCTCTTGATGCTTGAGAAGGTTGCAGTAACATCTCGCAGTTTTCGTCCAATAATGTCAATGTCATCTGCATATGAGAGTAACATGTGGATTCTATTAAAGATGGTACCAACAGTATGTTGAAGAGGTCGCACGATAGACTGTCGCCCTGCCTAAATCCTTGTTTGGTGTAAAAAGGATCACTTGGATTTTTGCCTATCTTCACTAAAGATTTCGTGTCTTTGCGTCATCCTACAAAGACTATAAGTTTCGTAAGAATTCCAAATTCGGACATGGCCTTATACAGTTTTTGCCGTATCGGGCTATCGAACACAAAGATGGTACGTGTCGATCTGTTTTTCTTGGCTCTTCTCCAGAATTTGTAGTAGTTTGAATATCTGGTCAGTTATTGATATACTAGGTCTAAAGCCACACTGTTAAGGTCCAATCAGGTCAATTAGAATCGGCTTTAGTCTTTCACATATCACATTCGACAGGACCTTATAGGCAATGGGTAAAAGACTGATACTCTTTATTTAACAAAGATAAATAAAGAATTTCGAGAAAATCGAGTTGTTTTGAATTCCTGCATCTAAAAAAATGTTTAGAACACACGACTACTGTACATGTAGTCGTGAGTTCGATCCTCGATACCAATATTTGAGAGGCAAACTTAATCAAGTAATCGCCGGGTCTAGCAAAAGCTTCCCAAACCTACTTTCGGAATCACCGTTAAATTACAGGTCCCTTTGAGTGAATCTGAAAAAAGAATGCGTGTAAGCTCCTTGAACATAGTTCTCCCATATGAAAAGGAATTTGTTTTTTATTCACAAAGAAATAGATTACTCGACTGCACGAAGTGTTTGCCAGACACATCGAAGTGAACGCTGCTCAAATAATGATAGCTGTATATGGGATTGAACCCGTGATTATGCGAACGATAGTCGCTTGTACAAACTATCACACCACGGTTGGCCGCAATTATTGATACTGTTAAATAATCGCAAAGAAAATAATAAATTTGTATCTGCTACTGAAACGAAAAATGTTGTAATTTATTTTTTTCACATTTTTAATATTTTTCGTTTTCTGATAAAATTAAGTAAAACACGCACAAAAAGCTATGATTTCGGTTAAACTTTTATTATAATGCTTGGATGAAACCATTATGTACGAAATACAATGCCATTTAAATCACCGCCTCTGGATTAGTTCCATCAGTGGATCCTTTGAGGTAGTTTTCGAAAAAATACAGAAAATACAAAACAGTCACTTTTTCCGGATGCAATGGTTTTTTCACAATCACTTCTCGGTTCCCCGAGCCCCATATGCGACAATTTTACTTGTTGACGTAACCATCAAGTGACAAATGAGCTTCATCGCTGAAGAAAATTTTGTTCGATTGAAAGCACACGTTTGAATCAAAACTTTTGTAGTAAGTTTTAACTACTTTTACGCATTTTTCGGTCGTTAAATGGTCCATATTCTTAAATGGAAAACCTTTCCCTAAATAAATAACAATGCAGATAGATGACAGGTATTTAACAGCTAACAGTTTCGCCAGACCGGTGGTTTTGAAAACACCAAATGGATAACCCTATATATACCTATATACAAGAATGAACTGTGAGCTGTGTTGTTTTTAATGACTAAGTCGTAGAATTAAAAAAAATCAAAGAAATGTAAACTTTCCTAGAGAGGTTCAGTCAGCACCATTTCTGCTGCTTTCAACAGGTCTTTATGCTGATTTTAACAGACACTGGACGTGCTTACATAGTTAGACCATAACCAGGAATATGTGTATTTTATGGTGTCTCTAAATATTTGTGGTGGTGATAACATGAATATACTCCCATTTTGTTCCTAAGTTGGTTAAGTTCGGAATTGGGCAAAAATAAGAAAGTCATGTCCATAAAAATACTGAACCCGTGGAAAAATTTCATTAGTTCATGAGTTAGCAACCCTATGCAGTGGTATTGTTTACGTATATATATGCTGGAAAAAATTAATTAAACTCGCGGTCTCATTCAGTAGGTCATACATAAGTTTTATAAATAATAAATTTTTTACTTCATTATACGTGGTTTACTTTCAGTTTTCGTCAATTTGTTTGTAATTGCATTTATAGAAATGAAATCTATAGAAAATGCAAAATTTGTATTTAACAATTCCTATCATACATTTGCAATTACCTCAAGAGTTGTTTCGTTAATTCTGCAGTTAGTATATTTATTTTAGAACTCTGCATATTCAGTAGATCGCACTGAAAATTGCAACATTTGAAAGCTCATTATAGAAATATTTTTTTACATTCAAAAAATTATTGCACTTTTATAGTTGCTGGCAAATACATTTCCATCGAACATTCTAAGGCAGGTTGTTATTGGCATAAGATGTCGCCAACAGTTTTGCGCATCTATTGGAAAATTCTAAACCAGAATCTTAATTCTTAATTCTCAGTTTCGAATGTAAGTAGTTTAAACTATTTTGAGATCATCCTACGTAATCTGCTTACGAGTAAATATAATCTCACTATTTGGATACTTACAATCATATGCTTGACCCAATATTGTATTATATGATGTCTAGATTTAGACGCAATTATGATTGCAAACATTTGTCGTACTGTTCTCAACAAAATGGAAAAAGATATTCGATATGAGGCAGTACAGATCCCACTTACCAAAAACTAACAATGTGTAGGCCAAACAATTTAATCTGCTCTAAATGCTTGTTAAATTGTCTCAATATTACCACCTACATAAAACTCCTCTCAGGACAAAACACAAAACAAAGACACACCTCAACTAACCAAAATGCAACTCATTTTATTCCATAGATTTTAATCCTTCCAAGGAAATAATGAACAAAAGATAAACTCAGAGTATACTGAAACTCAGCTGGACAAGAAAGCCACACATTGAAGATACATTGAATAGAATAGTAAAACAGAGAATAGAACGAAAACCATTGACATGAGGCGACGACGGTGACAGGAATCTTTTGAGCTAAACAGAAAAGCAAATGTCCGATAATTTTACCACATATGGAGATCAGCGGCGCGACGAAAAATGCACACAATCATCCAAATAGGATAAATCAGCAATATGCAAATAAACCAAACTGTAGATCTTTTGCATTCTTTCAACGATCGTTCGTTAAGTGTAAGAATGTGAATGTGTGTATGAATGTATGTGAGTGTGTGTGTGTGTGTGTGTGTGTGTGTGTGTGTGTACGTGCTTGAATGCCCGAGTGCCAAAGGATATCTATTATTCATGCAAAACGAATATCTGCGGAAGGGATTAAATTGAAAATTTGTAGAGTGGAACAATACACAAACAAGGGATTACAAGCTGAAATTAGTTCAAAGCATCATAACACTAAGTCCTACAGCTTAACATGAATTAGCATAAAACTGAACAGGTAGCAGCAGTTGTCACAAGACATCCTTCAAACTTATCCTTTTTTCGTCAAGCCATAACTCACTCACAACTCTGTTCTTTTTGACCGGAAAATCCGATAGATAGGATTAAAAATATCTGCTCGCAAGGCGAACAACGGAAATGCAAATATTTTGCATACTAATTAAGTACGGTTTAAATTATGATCCTGCAAGACTTTCAACTGTGACACCGTATCCTCCTATTTTTGCAAAATATAACAATTGCAAAAAATAACAACAAAACCAATACCACCGCCACAGTACAGTGTGCACAATAGGAAGTATTTTTATTATCCTTTGAATCTAGGTAGGATACAAGACAAGCCTAAAGGGGGTGGGATACATTTACATATCATTTGAAGGATTTTTGTCAATTACCCTTTATATATGTGAGTGTTTGTGGCAGTGAATTTATATTCAAGATCGGTCAGCCCAAAGGATTTTTTTTTGCCTTTGTAGGCGTTTAATTGTATTCTGACTTTAAATGCGTTACGAAATTTACTTCTTAGGAACTGTTTCCACTTTCAGATTCGTTATGCATCATATGTAAATTTTTCATTATCTTCTTGGGGAGCTAATGTGAAAAAATTCTATAAATGTTAACCGTTTTGAAATGTGTTTTAATATGGTTGTATCCTTTAATGCTACGCCATAATGTTCAAGCAAAGAGTTTCAAAGGGTGTAATATCTCACAAAAAACAATACAAATTGTAACGAGAATAAATTATATTTCAAGGCCATTTTTGCCTTTTATTTTATTAGGTGTTAGTTTATCGAGGCCAACAGAGAAATAATGCTCTCAGAATTTTTATAGTTTGAGGAAAATTACACTAACATAAATTAATGTAAAGAAAGGATTTATTACAATTATTTTTAATGCCACCGTCATAAGATTGGATAGACTAGAATTGTGTCATTTAGATAGTAACAACTAGAAACAGTCATCTGAACCCCCATCGAGTACAGACCTGATCGTCGCAAGAGTCTATGTCGATCTAATAGAATTCTTACGATTGAAAATTTTGCTTAGGCAAAAGGACTAAATACCATAATACCATACCATAAAAACATCTCGTGGTTATAAGCAGGATAGTTGGGTTAAATGGGGCCAGTAGGAGAAAACTTATTCGCACAGAAACTCACCTCATCTCTCCCAAAATTATAGTTTTTCAGAACATTTTCAATAAAGTTGCCATTTATTCGTCAACTGAGAAGAATATGCGATAGTTTTGAATACAGGGTGCCCATCGGGAAGCTATACTACTTTATTTTGCCGCCATTTTGGTAAACATTAGCCTTGACAGTTCATACTTGGCAGTCGTGAAGTAGCGACGTGGCAAATTTATTATGGAAAAATATTCGATAAACCAACGTGTTTTAATCGTTTAAACATTTTATCAAAATCAATCATCGATTACTGTGACGATGAGAAAGTTACGTGAGATTTTTGGGAGAAACAACGTGCCAACAGGATGCACTATTTATCGTGTAGTGAATGATTTCGAAGAAAGAGGGTCTGTAGCTGATAGGGCCAAGCATGGACCACAACGTACTGCAAGATCAGTTGAAAATATCACTGCTGCTCAAGAAAGTCTTCAAAACAATCCATCAACTTCAATTCGACGCCGTGTTCAGGAGGTTAGCCTTCAAAGAACAACTTTGGCCACAATTTTGCACAAGGATTTGTATTTGTTTCCATTTAAGATTCGGTTAACACAAGAGTTTCTTCCACAAGACCATTTACGCCGCCGTACATATGCCAAAAGGACGTTACAGCTCGCCCATGACAACCCCGATTTTCATGAAAAAATCATAATGAGTGACGAGGCACATTTTCATTTGAATGGATATGTGAGTAAACAGAATATTCGGTTCTGGGCAATGGAAACTCCTCAGATTATTCATCAGTCACCTTTGCATCCATTAAATGTGACAGTCTGGTGTGCAATTTGGTCAGGAGGAATCATTGGACCCCACTTCTTTGAAACTGAAAACTGCGTAACGGTAATTGTCAATGGGGAGCGATATCGTGATGTGATTGAAAACTTTTTAACGGCACAACTGCATGCTTTGGGCTTGATTAACATGTGGTATCAACAAGAGGGTGCCACATTGCATACAACCAGGATTACAATGAAATTACTGCGAGACCTCTTTCCACAACAAGTTATTTCAAGAAATGGTGATGTTGATTGGCCTTCACGGTTGCCTGATTTGACTGCTCCGGACTTCTTTTTGTGGGGATATCTGAAAAACCAGATATATGCAAACAAACCAGAAATGCTTGAGTAACTCAAACAAAGTATTCATGATGAAATAATGAAATAACGCGTGAAATGTGTGAGAATGTAATGAAAAATGTGCTCAAAAGGGCTCGCATTTGTGAAGCTAACAGAGGCGGACATTTATCTGATATTGTATTTCATATATAATTGCCGACATTAAATGAAACGTTTATCAATATAAGATCTATTCTCTTCAATTCATTTGATCAAAAACTATGAACAAACAAAGTAGTATACTTCCCCGACGGACACCCTGTGTATACTATAAAGAAAAACGACTCATGTTATTTAAAAAAAAAGCGCAAAACTGGGGTCATGATTATAAACTAAAAAGTACTTACTTTTCCATTAAATAGCTAAGACGATATAAAATGTATGAAAACAGGGCATTTATGACAGGTCCACCTATCTGACGGCGGTTCGGTACGACGTCCTCTCCACTACGGATCACGTGTTGCACAAGTTGGTGGAATCGGTCATCGGTCAATCATTTATTCATTAACTAAAATCTGTATACATATATATTTTAATATTCAATAGACATCAGAAATGGTCATCACGCCTCGTATACCTTTTAAGGGATCACGCTTACTGTGGTCATAATTGTTAAAAAATACTCAAAACTATTAATTTTCGTTGGAAAATGTGCACAGTTGATTTGTTATGTATGAGAAGAAGGAATTTTCGGCGCTCACAGTTTTCTGATAATCCTTCTCTGGGCCGATACGTCGTTCATAATTATTGTTGAGTTCGAACGCGTAACAAATGAAACAAATTGAACTAGTAGGACAAAAACTTGCTTATACTCGTATTAGTACTAAATCCAGTATTTAAGAAGTGATATTTTTCCAAAATTTTCTAAAGCTGTACATTAAATACACCTGCCATATTATTGTGTTTAATAAAGACAACCACTAGTTTGATAATGAGTCGGTACATCGTCTATAACATTTTGGATAGCAAGTTATGATGGGAGTATGTCTAATTTTGCGCCTATCCACTTTTATATTTGATCAAAAATGGGAGTAAATGAAAGCAATTGACAGGAAGTACCACAAGACATGTAAATTAAGAATCACGTTGGAAAATTCAGTAATGAAGCAAAACTGGATGTAATGTAATGGCTGGGCTGGAGTTGCAAGCAATTTATGTCAATTTGATTAGAGCTGTGAAAAAAATTAATAAGAATAGTTCAGCTTTCTGTTAATACTCGTAAAACTTGTTTAGAATTGTGTCCGGTTATATATCTGGTGTAGGAAATTATTCATTTTATATTTGATTAATTGGTACCAGATATAATTTACATTAAATATGACTCATTCTACTTACAGTTTGCCTTATAATATCGTAAGCTGTTGTATTTTGTTTAGTATGAAGGAAACATAAATCTTTCTGTTGTTTAATTTTTTGTCCGAAAAACACCCTTCTCCCTTCGTTTTCGAAAAGTGCTTTAACTAATGGAACGGTTATCAGCGCAAAAATGTGGCATCTTTGCATCCCCAGAAAATCAAGGGGGAAAATCCGCAAAATTTTGTTTCTTTTGTTCCCGACGACATCGCCTTGAATGTTTAAACAAAACGTGTTTAAATAAAAATTGAACTCATTTTTTCAAATATTGTATCCTGTAAGTAAGAAGTGAATGTAAATATCATTTAATATATAACGGGTTATCCGTTTTTCGGTCTCAAAAGTAAAGTTAAATAAAACACACATAAAGCTATGATTTCGATGAAACTTTTATTTTATTATAAAAGTAAAGTAAAGTTAAATACAAGCTATGATTTCACTAAAGCTATGATTTCGATATTTATTTTATTTTATCATAATGCTTGAACCTTGTCATTGTGTACGAAATCTCGTCAATAACTTGACGAATGTTGGTTTTCAAATGCTCCATCATTAGGATATTATCAACGTAAACTCGGTCTTTGATGCAGTCCCACAAAACAAAGTCTAACGGCGTCAAATCGCATGATATTGGTGGTCAAATGACATCACCAAAACGTGAAATTACGCTTTCTGGAAACTTCTCATTCAATAAAGCCAAAATCGGCTCGTAGCTTGAGACACCGTCTTGTTGAAACCACATGTCATCCAGTTCAAAGTCTTTAAATCCAGGCCACAAATAGTCGGTTATTGTATGGTCGGTTATCTGCATTGATATTCGGATTATCCTCCACCCTTTTACTAACAGAAGCGATATTTTCGACAGTGCCAGTTCTGACGCTAGTGTAGATGATGCACAGGCCTGACCACATCTGTAATGCTTCCAGTCTTTTCAAATTTCTTTATATCTTGTCAATCACTTACACAGTATGTAGGTCGATTGTGATGACCACAATCACCTCATAATGTAAGGAAAGTTTCACGTTTGAATCACTATTTTTGTAGTAAGTTTAAACTATTTTCACGCGTTCTTCAGTTGTAAAACGAGCCATATTTGTAAATGGCAAACCTCTCACTAAATAAATAACACTTCAGATGATAGATATTTAACAGCTGACAGCCTTGCCAGACCGACGGTTTTGAAACGACTAAATGGATAACCTTGTATATCATTTAATAAAGCTTTGCTCAGTCTTATATTTTGACAAATGGCCACCGGGAATTGTAAATGGAACATATTGACCTTCTTTTCTGGTAGCTTCCAAAAAAATTGAATGATTTCCCGATGTTAAATTTTTTTTTAGTAAATCCAAATTTGTAGTCTGAAGTAAGCTACATTTTTGCCCACTGCATTGCTTTATCGAGCGACTTACAATGCCCCTTCTTATACCTTCTATACGAATGATCAATTTAACCCTCATATTCTTAGGTTCATATGTCTTATTCAGTTAATCCAAATTTAGTCAAATTTGACACATGTCAAGCCGTTGCTAAGTTATACATATAGCTTCAGTCGTTTGGTCTACTTAATGGTAGACACTTTGTTTTTTTGTCTGTCCCGTTTCATTTCCCAAAGAGGTGGATTTCGAAAAATCCCTCTCCTCTTTCGTCTTGGGGACGTGCTATTCATATTTCAGGATTATGGCATTGGCCGTTCTCGTGAATCAATTAGTCACCTAATTTTTATATATTCATCGATTATTATATAAATATGTCGATGCGCTATAGAGAAGAGACGAAAGATTGTGATTTTTCAAATTACTCTATAAATTGTAGATTTTGAGCAAAAGTAGAATCATTTTGTGATTTTACAGAGTGACATTTTTTCCAGGTATTTGTCAACAACAAATCATTGAGTGAGGCAATGTAATGTGATCGCTTTTATAAATTTATATGTTGATCAGACAATTCACATGCTGTGTAATGAAAAGGGTGAAAATGAAAACATTTACTCGTTTAATGATGGGAATTTAGCTAGGCGTCATCGCAGACATTTCCTGAAAAATGTGACATGACATCGGGTCGTTGAGACTACGCCGCCTATAAAATTTTTTATTTCCAATAATTTTTATTAATTTCTTAATTTCCCTGTGAAACCAATAGTAATGTATCGCAACATTAAGCAATAATAATAAATAAACCATAAAATTAGAAAAATTCTCATAACTGAATTATGGTTGTAAAATTAGAAAACTAACAACAATTAAAATATCATAAAAATTGGTTTCGATGAAAAGCTGAAAACGGCAGCATCGGTCGCCACTGCAACTGCAGCAACCACCGCACTCGGTAATCCCATAAAAATGCAGTGATCAACAGGAGGAGCATGGCGAGCAGTCGCCACAACACCATGGCCATGTGTTTTGATCCAGAACAGAGCAAACTACAATTTGTAGTTGTACGAATACTCGCAGCAAACAGTAACAAATAAACGTCCGATTCTAATGGAGCTGGAGAAGAGACAGATTAGAATCAACACATCAGATCAGATCAGATCCGGCATCGTGGCAACAAACGACGTTGGTGCTATATTATATTGCTCAATTCTTGGAAATAGCCATAAAAACCATTGGAAACTGTTTTGTTGTTCCATACCGAGGAAAAACATGCCCCCGTTTGTCGACAAGAGATGGAATTTTGTTTTTAATATTCGGTCCAAAATATGTATTGGAAAAACATTGTGGAGATATTAAACGAAAATACAAATCGACATTAATGTTTAACAGAGAACATTGAGGAATAATCGATGTTTATGGATGATGGAATGGGAACATAAAAATTTGTTAGTTTGCGTGCTGTTTTTCCAAAACTGCAGCTTTAAAGGAGCAGAACACACAGATCGAATGACTGATCGGGGTGGATGAAGTCACTGGCAACAATGAAGGTGAAGTTGTAAAATACATTTTAAGGAATATACGATACTATAACAAATTATTTTTATTGGTAATAGTGCGTGTTTTTAACGAGGGCTGTTAATAATGCTAAACAGATCATCATCCTCACCTTGAGTAAAGGAAATGGTTATAATAAATAAGGAATGCCTTGTACGGAGAGCACGGAGACGTAGTATAGTGTTGGATCAGTGACACTATGTTTTAACAATACTTCAGGGCTGTAGAATATGAGCAAAAATTATATTCTGGATATTTTCGATATAAAATCTGTATTGATGTAGTCTCACAAGCTGAAGTTCCATGAAAGCAAATCGCGATATATATAGTTTGATTGTTTGGTATGCCACAAAATGTTATTTACAATTATTTACAGTATTTTGCGTGGTACAAAAAATGGTCCGTAATTCCCATCGAATCAACATAATAGCATCTTATTAGACCTGTGGGAGATTTCAAGAATGTTAATTTAAACTCTATATATTAGGTGCGCAACTAAGTTCCCGCTGTTAGCCAATAGATGGCGCCAGCTGTAAGTGCTAGTCGATTCTGCCATAACCTAAACGTCATGAGCTAAGCTTAGGCATATAGTAAACATACCGCATCGACACAATAGTGATTTTTTTGACCTCATATTCTTTTGGTTGTGTGAATATGTATGATTGTGTGCCAAATAATCGTTATATGTGGGAAGTACTGGTTTTATTCTCTCAATCGAAGAAAATAACGGTAGAAACTCATACAGAGTTTCAACACGTTTACAGAGATCCTGCTTTATTTAAAACAAAGTGTCAAGAGATTGATTCCGACGATTTAAAGACTTTGATTTTAATGTTGACGAACGTTAGCATTAAGTCAGACGAAAACCCTTCGAAGACACTGAATTGACGGCATTGCTTGATGGGAATCCGTGTCAAATGCAGGTAGAGCTCGCATCAGTATTAGGAGTTACCCGCCAAGCCATTTCCAAGCGATTACATGCATTGGGAATGATTCAAAAACAAGGAACTTGGGTTCCTTGTGAGTTGAATTCTAAAGGAACAACAGCTTCAGCGACAAAAAGGGAAAGGGTTCCTTCGTCGTATTGTAACAGGTAATGAAAAATGGATTCATTACAGCAATTCAAAAAAAGAAAGTCAGGGGGCTGCCCGGTAATGCTTCTACGTAGTCGCTTCGGTCGAATATTCACGCTGCGAAGGCTTTGTATTTAGTGGAACCAGATCGGTGTTACTCATTACGAGCTGTTGAAACCAAACGAAAGTATCACTGAGGATCGGTATCGACTTCAATCAATGGGATTGAGTCGAGCTCTGCGCTAAAAGCGCGCACTATAGGTATACGCCGAGAGGTACGAAAAATTGATTCTTCAGCATGACAACGCTCGGCCTCACGTGGCCAAGCCCATTAAAACCTACCTGGAAACGGTGAAACAGGAAGTTTTACCGTATCCACCATATTCTCTAGATATTGCGCCGTTCGATTATAACTTATTCCATTCAATGGCACACGATCTGGCTAACCAGCAGTTTCACCCATATGACGACATAAAGGGATGGCTAGATTCGTGGATAGTCTCAAAAGATGAACAGCTTTACCGTGACGGAATTTGAACTTTGCCAGAAAGATGGGAAAAAGTAGTAGCTAGAGATGGGCATTTTAAAGAAAAAAATTAGGAAAAGCACTAAAATGCAAATAGATATTTATATCTCGGAAAGAAAATTGCCTAAATAGTTAAATTTTTGACATGCGATAGAGGTTCAGTTGCCTAAATAACTTAATTTTTGACATCCGTTGGAGGTTTATATCAAGTAATATTTGCAACTAGCATCACGATTTCTGTCAGATGAACTGACATACATATACCTCACTTAATATCTTTTCCCGTTGATACAACGACGTGCGAAACGGCAGAAGGGGCGTGGTAAATCGCTATGTTCTTGTCAACAAATGACAACTGTCTGTGATCTTCCTCGTGCTGGAAGACCTCGTGCAGTTCGAAATGAAGTGACCATTGCTCGAGTGCAAGCAAGTATTGAGGAAAACCCCGAAATTTCCACCAGGCGACGTTTTCAGCAGTTAGAGATGTCTAGGTGGTTGCAAAGAATTTTCCCATATAAGATGTAATTGGTTCACGAGTTAAAACCAAATGATGCACAAGAACGCATTCAATATAGTCGCCGTTAACGTTACTTATGCGCCACCCTTTATAAGAGATAAACGAATGGACGTGATACTGTATTCCATCCTTTCTCCTTCTCAGAACTAAGTTTATCAAACATATGACGTGGGACAAATTTGCAGAATTCATGCAAATGCTTGCAATATATGAAGTTAAGAATATATGGGTCAATTCAGTCCTTTGCGTAAGAAGGACCATACAAGTCATGGTTACTAGGTCGATTTTTTCTTAAATAAAAAAAACCATCTTGGTAGGAGTTGAAAGAAAAACATAGAATTTTGGAAAATCATTCAGCTTACATGCGGTCCATTTTCATCTTCGAACGCTAGATTAGAAAAACCTCAATGTTTACCAAATTTGAAAATGAACAGTAGTATAACAGCATAGAAGATGGTATAGAATCTAAGCTCGTGTGTTCAAAAAATAAGGTGAATTTTCAAATTTCGCGGTCTACGTATATTCGACTTTCGATTATTAATTTTTTTTTATGTTGGTACTCTCGTCCCGAAGACATGTTGACGGTTTTATCCATATAGCATGTTTAGTTTGTTTGTGAGAGGCATAAATAAGACAAGTGTTTTGCGTTTTCAGCGATTTTTTCGAAAAAAATTTATCAAATAAGTTGCATCAAATTTTGCATAAAAAATTAAATTAAGTGCTCAAAAATACTTGAAATGTTGACAGTGGCATACGGTGACAGTACTCTGAGTAAAAAAAAAATGTTTACAAGTGGTACAAGTTTTTCACAGTAGATCGAGAAGATGTGAATGACGACGCTTGCTCTGGACGCCCCAGCACATCAACAACCGATGAAAATGTTGAGAAAGTTAAGAAAATCGAATCACAATTAGACAAGTTGCTGAGGATGTGGACATATCGGTTGGCAATCTCTTCTGAAATTTTGGGCATGAAGCGTGTGGCAGCGAAGTTCGTTCCAAAATTGCTTAATTTTTACCAAAAACGGGGTCGCATGAGCTTCGTTAAGGAATTGTTGAATGAAGCCAGTGATGATCCAGATTTGCTTAAAAGAGTCATAACTGGGGACGAATCATGAGTTTATGGTTATGACATCAAAACCAAAGCCCAATCGTCCCAATGGAAGAGTCTAGGAGAGGCAAGACCAAAAAAAGCACACCCAAGTTCGATCAAATGTCAAGGTTTTGCTCACTGTTTTCTTCGATTACCATGGCTTAGTGTATCAGGAGTTCTTACCACAAAGTCGTACGATAAATAAGGAGTATTACCTTGAAGTTATGAGCCGTTTACGTTAAGCAATACGAAAAAAACTCCCGGAATTGTGGAAAACTTCAGGGCTTTTGCATCATGATAATGCACTTGCTCACTCATCTTTGCTTGTAAGAGATTAGTTGGCCAAAAACAACGACGTTATTATGCCTCAGCCACCGTATTCACCAGATTTGGTCCCTTGTGACTTTTTTCTGTTCGCAAGATTGAAGAGACCCATGAAAGGACGGCGTTTTGCGACGATTGAGGAGATAAAAACCGAATCGCTGTACCAAAAAGTACATATCAGAACTGCTTCGAGGATTGGAAAAAACGCTGGCACAAGTGTATTATATCTGAGGGGGACTACTTTGAAGCAGATAAAATAGAAATGGGTGAATAAATAAATATTTTTTGAGAAAAATAACAAATTCACCTTGTTTTTTGAACACACCTCGTATGTGAGATAAATCGGTCAGTTGTACGGGAAGCCACAGTATGCTCAGTTTTCATTCTTAGGCACTACCTTTGCTAATCCATAAAATGACGAAATTTGACTGAATTTAATGGAACCGGATAGAAGCGATGAACCTAAGAATGTGTGCGCGTGTGTGTTAAATTACTATTTTGTATGGGACGAAACCACAAGGATCATGGGTAAGGGGTAGGCTAATACAGACCGTTTTCTATCTCCGGTTATTATTCCACAAAATATAAGGCTGTACCAAGTGTAATGAAGTTTAGTAAAAGGTTATGGCAGTTATGGTGTCTATCAGATAACGAGAAAGGATGACATCAGTCAATCAACTTAAAATATCATGAAAAACATTTGTCAAAAGATGTCCGGTATGGAAATTACGTCATAAAATGCCACTAGATCGACAAAAAGTTTATTTAGTTTGGGGCCATTTTGCAATTTATTTACAGAATTTGGTAAATACCCGGAAGGATTTTATTATTCGACTCCTCTTTTGTAAAAACTAAAGTCTCAAGTTTTTATGTTATTTCGAAAGAGCCTATCTCAACAACGACCTATTATAATACTGAAATATTTTAGAAATATTCTTAAAACAAACTTAGCTTTTAATTTAGTCGATAACATTGGCGGTATACACAAAATGAATTTTGCCAGTAGTAATTTTACGATAGACAAAAGTATCAAACTGCCATAATAGTTTTATTCAGTATTGTTTGAAATTTAATATATGAGAAATACTTAATACGTAATCTAGACGACGTCTAGTTGCAAGATGGCACTACTTGCCACAAAGTCCGTAATCATATTACATTATTCCGATAATAATTCGGTGAAGAGTTAACTTCACACATTGGATTGGTAAATTGACCGCCTAGGTGATGTGATCTTACTCACATGCACTTTTTCCTTAGAGTCTACGTGTGGTATACCTTCATGACGGACACCCTGTAGAAATGCTGGCAACGATTGAGGAATTAGATGCCGAATTATCGCCATTGAAAACCCTTAAAACTGCATTTGATGTAGCAGTATTTGAACAACATTTGAAAGAAATGATTTTGAAATAAATGTAAAGAAAGTTTATTTCTACTGATAATAGCGGTTACCCAACACAATGTAATGTTTTTATTTCTGAAAAAAAAAGTAAATATAAATGAATCACCCCCTACGCCATCAACTAATCCTTCGCCCATTCACTCGAAATACCATAACTCGAAATTCTTTGGTATTCCGATTTTAAAGCTTGTCAAAAGGGCGTCATAACCGAGGCGATAGATCAGCGGCCATTATAGGGTGAAGTTAAAGTACAGACATCGTCGTCAATAAAATATTTTTTCTTTTTTTTTTAATTACATTACAAATGTTTTTCTTAAATAATCATCCAAAATAAAGGAAAAATTATGTGTTTCTTAAAATATAATTTCCAGTTTCATTGTACATTCGAAAAACAATAAAAATTTGATGCTTCTCTGATTTAACCCAAAGATATGCGAGTTTACAACGACTGTGGCAATAATGGTGCTGCTGGCTGACAACTACGTAGACCTCCTACGTTATCCTGCTGTTGTCCTTGGATGCGTTGCGCAGACTTTCTTTGTCAGTTTGAGCTACAATAAAAATTAAATAATAAAGTAAAAATAATTACCCGAATAAATAGCATGGTTTTTAAATGTAGAGCAAACTATTTAAGAACTTTATGTACGTATGAATGTTGTGGGTCTTTAAACACACGGCAGTGCACCTACAGATGGGTGCACATTTTTAAGGTCCCATCAAATTTTCTTAATCTTAAGGAATTTTATGACCAACAATGTGTTGTGTCATAAATACTTTGGAGAAGTTTTAAGCCTTTCCTTTTCTAGTGCTCCTTTAACTAGGGACTTGTTGTATGTTTTCTTTGTACGCTAAATGTTTCCTCTTTCTAGTATTATCTTATACGTTTTTCTTCATGGAATGCTTTAACTCATCCCTCAATGACCCGCAATTAGTGGCGCAATTAGGGTATTAATACTGCTGTGTTACATTTCATTTATATTGTCGGCGTAATGCGTCATTTGTTGATGTATAGGATTTCATAAGATTTCATTACATTCAAGGCCACACATCCAAAACTTTGTTTTATAATTTCCTCACAGCCTTTTTTGATAAGAAATCCAGTAACAGCAACTTGCGTTGTTTGTTGTAGAACATTTGTTAATGTGAAAATGTATACGTTTATCCTTCGGCTTTAAGTATTCGTAATAGTTAGTGCAGTTTCACACCATATTTTATACAGGGTGCCTGGTGAATGGTGCTATATTTGGAAACTGAAATAAATTTTGTTTCATACGAGTTATTTATATTGTCTTTTTAATAACTTTTATATCAAATTTAAAATATCTTTACGCTCTGTGACACATGTGTGGCACTATTATTCATTAATGCCTGGAGGATCGCAGCGGGAATTGATAAATCGATAAATTTGTTTATCAGAAAACCGAAAGGACGTGATCGTGCAGTTCGTTTTCATTCTCGGAACTAAGTTTATTGCACGTACGATGTTCGACTGAATTCTACACAAAGGCTTTAAAGATATCCATTATCCATGTTTTTGTTTCAAAAGTAAGTTAAGTTAAATATAACACATAAAGCTAAGATTTCGATGAAGTCCTGTTGCTGTAGCACCCAATCAGCGTATCCATAGCGTTGTGAATGGTCAGTCGGTTTAATTATTGCGTGAGTTGGACTCTATATGGATGAAGGTGCAAATCCAAAGACAAAATGCGCCATAGTGAACCGCAATACAAACCCAATTGTTGAGAACGACGTGGAATCAAGAAATTCAGATTATCCGCCACACTTTCACTAACAGAAATTCAATAATTTCATGTAAATGTCGTCGGCGGCTCCGTCTCAAAATGTCTATTCGGAAGGTCCAATTTTTCGCCACTTTTTCGAGCGTTCCACAAATAACACGTGTTGTTATCCTGTAAGGCTTCAATAGTGTTCGGTTTGTTCACTTAGACCAACGATTTGACATAACCCCACAAGAAATAAGCAAAAGGCGTTAAATCGCAAGATCTTGGGGGGCCAAATCGAGAGATAAGCTGGTCACCAAATTCATCCCTCAACATATTCATTGTTTCACGAGCAGAGTGGCATGTTGCACCGTCCTGATGAAACCAAATGTCAACCAAGTTCAATTCAGTCAATTGTGGCAAAAAAATCGCGTATCATTGCTCGATATCGTTCGCCGTTGACGGTAACGTTTCTTCCACGGTCGTCTTTGAAGAAAAATGGGCCGATGATGCCACCAGCCCATAAACCCCACCAGACTATCGATTTTTGGGGGTGCGTCGGTAATTCATGTATGACATGTGGCTGTTCATCACTCCAGATGCGACAGTTTTGCTTGTTTACGTATCCGTTCAGCAAGAAATGAGCCTCATCGCTGAACACAATTTTTCGATAAAAAAGCGGATTTTCATTGGCAGAGTATACCGTACACTTTTCATTTTGACAGATGACGTTTGGACGCCATTTACCAACCAGTGCTGCCAACCTGAAAACCTTAAATCTTAAAAAATCACCCTATTTATACATTTATTTCATCGGGTGAAGGTATACGAATCTGGTGCATTAACGTCACTAGGCCATTGGGAGCCAGCGGCATATGTAGATTTTTGAAATTAGCAGACCTTGATGAAACCACGCACAAGAAGATACCATAGGATACCATAAAAGAAGTTCATTATTTTTTCCAAAAAACGCCTTTAGTAATCAGTGCCCCGCATTGAATTAATGTAATGGTGTTACAATAGGTTTCATGCTCAAAAAACTATTGCGACAGTTTTATGATCGCCTGGCTTGGTATTGTTCAAGCGCGTCAAAGACTAACTGGAAATTACACACAATTTTGTACCCTTCGATTCCAATTATCGAAAATGTCGAAAAAAATTTCTCGTAATCACAGAAGCTAAATATTGCACAACAAGTTAAGCACAGGAGTTAAGGCTAAAACGCCTCACTGACCGAATTCCTATTTATGAATCTTTGCTGAATCAAAAAAAATCAGTATATTTCTAAAGCGAATCAGCATCAACTGCTGATGAAATCTGGATCATTTAAGAATCACGGTGAGCAGGCACGAACAACCATGATTTACGGTCAGGAAAGCTTCACAATATGTTTGATGGAATTGGCGAAGAATTATGTATTATGAGCTGCTCCCCTATGGCCAAACTTATACGGAACTATGTTGTCAACAATTAGATTTTCTGGAGGAAGCAATTGCCCAAAAGCGGTCAGCTTTGGCAAAGAGAAGAGGAATGGTGTTAAATCACGACAAAGCGGAGCCAAGGAAAACGGTAGTGATTCGCCAGAAGTTACAGGAGTTTGGTTGAGACGTCTTTACGCATCCACATTATAGTACGGATTTGGCATCAAGTGAAAAATTTGCCTGAAGAGAAGCTTGTGAAAATTATTTGTCTCATTTTATTCGTCTATAAGAACAAGGGTTCCTATGAGAGCAGTATAATGGAACTACCTTCAAAATGGTAACACATTATTGAACAAGACAGTGCATATTCATCCTCAATCGGATTATTTTAACTATGCCAAATAATGTTTTGAATGTCATAAAAATATAACAGATTTATTTTTACTACAAGTTATGTATTTAGCTAACATCTTGGCTGTGTCATTTATTAGCTACTCCATGAGCGTCGTAGCTCGTTTCTCTATTGAAAATTTGTATGATTTGATTTGCACGATTTCAAACTTAAACTGCCTATGAATATGACATATAATTTTTTTTTTTTACCAAATTTAAGCCTTTTAGCATAAGCAGCGCAAGCTCTTTGAGGTGAGTATTTCTGGCGGTTACAAACAGAATAACAAACGTGTATGCCCTCATCCAAAGATGATGTTTGTAAAATTACATCTTTTTAAAATAAATAATTAATTTTTTATTCTCTTTTTCTATAGGCACATTCATAAATATTATTTATGTAATCAAATTACGCATTTCTAAATACAAAATCTGCATGAAAACTGCAAACTTGTCATATTTTGTTTGTTTTTAACCTGATTCTTGTTACTCATCCAAATCATATTTCCTCATTTTTGAAGCTGGGTCATTTAGGTTCATATTTTTATATAGTCCCTTATACAGGTGGATCATCCAAGTTTTATTTTTATTGAAATCGGTTATATTTGTCACATATCTTTTGTTTGAGGAGAGAAAGATCTAATAAATTTGGGCCATAGGTGCCTATGTTTTGATTTAGCCCCCATATAAATGAACTGCCCAAATTATTTTTTTTTTGTATTTTTTTCTTCCAAAAAGCCACATTTTTCGTCGGAATACCATGATATTTAATATATTTATATCCAAGTCCATGTTGGGTTTTGTGGATTCCGCTGGCCTTAGTTTTCATAGGAATTCGATCATGTTTAGTACATTCTTATTCAATTATGTACTGAAAGCAGAACCCAACTAGAACATAATTTGGAACCCATACTTTTCGTCACAGGGAGTTATATAATCAATGTAGCATCAGTCCAACTGCATGATAGTCTAACTTTTCATCTACCCACTTGTTTTGTTAGGAAAATTTTAAATTTTCTTTGCCACATAAATAGCTGTATGAAGACTTTTTACAGGTTGCACACAACGGATAAGGAAAAAGTCGGGTATTAGAATACTCTTAGGCCCATTCTTTAGAGGAGGTAAAAACTATGGCCAAAGAAATGTTCGTATGCCAAATATTCACTGATAAATGATAATCTTAATAACTTATATAACATTAATTACATTTCTTAGTAGCGATTAAACATATCTGAACAATCAGTATATGTTGAAATGTTTCCGCATGTAAATGATTTATTTATTTATACTCTTTGCGATTCAAAATTGAAATACTAGTGCCGGAATTAGATTTAAAGGTGTAGCTGGTGATTATTCTCAAATTCCCAATTATATTTCGTTACAATTCCCCAAATTGGTGTGCTTGAAAATTCAACATTAGTCTACTGATACCAATGATATTTAACGCAGCTATGTTGAATTTGATGTTATCACTGCTTTTCGTATTTGAAATTTTCTTTTGCCTAGTTATCGTAAATCCTCTCATATCCCGAAAAGAGAAAGAATACTCCATCTACTTTCAATTTGCATCCGTTTCTACATGACATAATTAATATTTCTATATGTCTACCAAATCGCCAAACATCCGGTTCGATTCCCATGACAATAAATCATCCACAGTAAACTGAAGAAGTGTTCAAAGAATGAAGAAAAAACAATTTTCTGTGTATTTCGCAAATATTTGCACAACAGCTTTTATACGATAATTACACATTAATGTGCAAATCTTTTATAATCTGTAACAAAAAAGGCACCAGACACTTGCACTTGTCCTCGGGACCAATGGCAATTCCAACCCCCCTCCGGCATTGCGTCGCAAGGAAAGAGGGCGGAAACGGCAAAATATACGCATAATAATGAAGAGCTAAGGGCAAATATTTAAATATTTGTATTTGTTACCATAAATATAACACGTACTCAGACCCTTAAACTTGATAATGAATAAAAATCATTTCATAAACATAAGTAATGCCTAAGGGGCAACAGTAGCCCAATATTTGTGGGCCAATGTGGAAGCCAACAAAGAGGTCTATGAGGCAGGCGCCAAGAAAATATGTAAACATAACGCCTTCCTGGCACGTGGCATCACTTTGTGTTTTTCCAAATTCATAAATCGTAAAAGGGGACTCAATTTTGCCAACCCCCGTTACAGTTTACAAAAGGCCTATTATCCTTTCCCGTTGACTTGGATGTCGTTGTTCACTGTGTTCTTTGTTCGTTTCACCCAATGGAGGCAAATGTGCAGCAGCCAGCTATATTAATAATAAAATCATAAAATGAAAATTATAACGATATCATCAGCAACCCTACGACGAAAAGCAAACACAATCGAGCCGAGCAGTATTAATAAAGTTATGAAATCAACCACCGCCGCCAACAGGACTTTCGTCCTTGTATGGAATGACACAAATCACATGCAGACAGGAAAAGCATATGCTTTTGAATGTCATATCACAATCGTACAATCATTTTCCGCTTGCACTTTGTTAACACATTGTCAGCGATGTCCTGGTACTTCCTTGGAATTACTTTGCAATGCCGGGTATTGAATACCGCCATCAACCCCACGAATTATGAAATTATATTCCATAATAAGCGTATGGCACGAAAGGCAGTGTGTCCTTTTTGTACGGTTTATCTATGCTGCAACTAAATGATTGGGTACAAAAGTCAACACGTCATATTGTTATCGGAAACAGAAAATCTGAATCATTTCATATTTCAAATGACAAAGACATGGGCCAAAGAGGAACTGTATTGTTATGTTTTTGTGTGAGTCTGGGTATTGGAAACGCGTGTCGCTATTTAGTGTCTATTATCTGCTAAACATATTTTTCATGTCTTTCAGTTGGCAGAATAGATGTGTAAAATTTGGAGATTTTATTTTTCTTTGCCATATTTTTTGATATTATCCTGTCGTTGCTTAGGAGAAGGATTTTTTTTCTTTTTGTTTGCAAAGAGAGGAGGATGTTGCGATGAGTCATTTCTGAAAATATTTTTATAGGGAACAAGTCTATTTTGAATACTCGTATAAAGTAGTTTTAAAGTGAGACGCTATGCAAAGCTACTGTTAAATATCTATGGAGAAGAGTACAACAGTCACGAAATTACAAATTTTAGTTTGCTTCAGTTGCGTTGCGTTCTCACAGAATGTAATAAAAAAAAATATATATATATATAAAGGGTGTCCCAACAAGAACGCAAGACTTAAATTTGGCGCCATTCAAAGTGTCATTGTTTGACATTTGAACAATTGTTATTGTTTGCTAGTAGAAGGTACGAAGTTAGTAAAAATGGAGCGCTACACGAATGAACAACGCATTCTCATTGTGAAATTGTTTTACCAAAATGGTAAAAGTTTTGCAGCTTCAGTTCGCAAATTGTGATCAATTTGGGGGTCACAATAATGCTCCAAAAGAGTCAACTGTAAAGAGATTAAACGATAAGTTTGCAAAAACTGGGTCTGTTAGTGAGTAAAGACAACAACGCGCCTTTGACCAGGTCGATCGGCCCAAAATGTCGCAGCTCTACGTGATGATATCGCTCAAACTCTATCCACCTCAATTCGACACCGAGCTCAGCAAATTGGTGTCTCCAAATCCACTATGCAGCGAATTTTGACGAAAGATTTGCATCTTCATGCATACAAAGTTCAATTGACTCAGGAACTGAAGCAAGCTGACCATGAACAGCGAAGGGAGTTTGTTAATTGGGTATTGGAGCGACAACATGAAAATGCTGATTTTGCCGATAAAATCATCTTCAGTGACGAGGCCCATTTCCATCTTGAGGGCTTCATCAATAGGCAGAATTGTCGCATTTGGGGTGAGGAAAATCCTCGAGTGATTCACGAGAAGCAAATGCATCCTCAACGTGTCACTGTGTGGTGTGGATTTTGGGCTGGAGGAATCATTGGAGGGCATGTGGTTTCAACAAGACGGCGCCACATGTCATACAGCCAGAGAAACAATTCAATTGCTGCATCAGTCATTTCCCGGTCTTGTTATTTCACGTTGTGGAGACCAGAATTGGCCGCCTAGATCTAATTGTGTTAGACTTTTTTCTTTGGGGTTTTTTGAAGTCGATGGTTTACGCGAATAAGCCGATGACGACGCAAGTCTTGAAAGAGGAAATTGGACGCTGCATTAATGAAATACCGCAGCATTTATGCAAAACGGTCATTGAAAATTGTATTAAAAGATCGCGTGTGTGCCAGCAAAGCGTGACGGCCATCTGCCCAATGTGTTGTTCCATACATAACCCCATTCTGTCCATTTTACGACATATTAAGTTTCACGATTTTTGTTTTAAATATCTGCGTTTTATTTAAAATTTAAATCTTGCGTTCTTGTTGGGACACCCTTTAGAACAGAACAGGTAAACGGCGAAATTTTGAACCGACTTGTAAGTTTAGCTGTATCAAAGCTTATAATAGCATTATGGATGTCATATCATATCATATTGATTCACTCTTAGAAAAGCGGTCAAAAAACAACCCATTTCTTATGCATAATAAGTAGTTTTTTCCTGCTTCTGTAGAGAAAATTCGATAGTGACTCACCAGAATCTTACATGGGCAGTTCTTATGCATCCATGTTGAAGTGCAAACCTTGTATCACATGAACACCACCTTTTCCTTTGCTGTTGAAAAATTCGCCTCAAATGAAACTTTGCGGAAATCGACTGACCCAGTCTATAGCCGTTAGGAACGAGGGTTTCTGTGAGAAAGGTATAATAGAAATACCAATTTTACAATTGTGGTTTGCGCACACAAATCAACAGAAGTTTCGATACGTTGTCTTGGTCACAATCTCAAAATTTGCATAAAATCTTACATCAACAGTGTTGCATAGCCTTTACTGGAATATCTTTTGATTCCGTCACATAATATGTGCATGCTTTTTGAGAGTGCATCAAATTATTTATGAAAGCAGAAAAATTGTATTAAAATTTGCTCATTTCTATGTTTGCTGCCGGAAAAAGAACTGGCTATGACAACATTTAATCTAAAACTGTTTTTAGAAACTTGTGATATTATTGGACCACATTTGGCAAAGGTTTTCAACAAAATTATAGTGAGTAGCTTGTACCCAGGCATGTTAAAAATCCATAAGGTGGTCCTCATTCCCAAAGAAAAACATCCATCGGCATATGTAGCAATACTGCCTGTATTCAACAACATTTTTGAAAGAATAATGCACGACCAATTACTAATGTACATAGAAAGGCATTATACAGGGTAGCGCAATAGAACGTGCATATTGCATTATCTTTTTTTGCGGGGTAGAAATGGCGCGGGCGGGGGAGCCTACATCGTTGGTTTGGCGGGCTCATGGAGTTTTAGTCGCTATGAATCACTCCGACGGGAAGCGTCGCGCATTTTGCGTGCGCGCATTTTACGAGAACTCTCGTTCATATATTGCTACTAGGCGACTATATTGTGCTGAATATGGACTACGGCGAATTAGTGAAGCTCCGAGTGCTGATTTAATTAAAATATGGGTAAAGTGTTTTGAAAAGACCGGTTCAACATTTAAACCACAAGCAAATGGTCGTCCAAGAACATCTAGGACCGAAGACAATGTTGAGAGAGTTATGGAGTCAGTACGAGGAAATCCACAAATGTCGACTCGCAAGAGATCGTCTGTCTTACAATTATCGCGACGAAGTTTGCAACGAATTTTAACATTGGATCTTAAACTGCATCCATATAAGCTGCAATTAACACAAGAATTGAAAGAGTCTGACTTCATAGCAAGGCTCGCATTTGCTAATGAAATGCTTAATCGATTTTCCAATTTTGGCAATATTCTTTTCTCTGACGAGGCTCATTTGCTTATGAATGGGTTCGTAAACCGTCAAAATTGTCGTTACTGGAACAGTGAAAATCCCAAAATCAAACACCAGAAACCATTGCATAGTCCTAAAATGGCAGTATGGGCAGCAATCTCTGGCAGAGGAATAATTGGTCCTTTTTTCTTCGAAAATGCGCGGGGCCAAAACGTCACGGTTAATACGGAACGCTATGTTGAGATGTTGGACGGATTTTTGGCTCCAGAAATTTAAAGTTCAAGAATAGTGAATTCCACAACTTGGTTCCAACAAGATGGAGCTACCTGTCACACATCAAATGACTCCATGGCGGTGATGAAGCAAATGCTCCCTGGCAGACTGATTTCGAAAAGAGGTGATATCCCATGGCCCCCACGTAGTCCAGACTTGACACCTCTTGACTTTTTTTTGTGGGATACCTCAAACACAAAGTCTACAAAGTCTAAATTCTATATGTAAAGGATAAAATATGATAGATAAAATATGAAAGATGATACTAATAAGGGAGTAATTGGAGTGTTTTATGATTTTACGAAAGCTTATGATCTAATTGATCACAACGTTTTGTTGGAAAAACTAAAATTTTATGGAATTTCTCCACAAGCCATATATCTTTTAGGCAACTACCTTCAGAACCGGAAACAATTTGTATGCTTTGATGGTTGTAAAAGTTCATTACAAGATGTTCAATATGGTGAACCGCAAGGTAGTGTACTTGGACTCTTGTTATTTAAAATATATCTCAATGATATAGGAAACTTTGGATGATAGGAAAACTCTTTATGTACGCAGATGACTTATGCCTTATATACCCTTACCAGCACGAGACAGTTGCCAGACCGTATAATGAACGTGACGCTTTCTTGATATATGAATTTGTTCAAATAAACAAACTAGTCCTAAATGCCACAAAAACAAAGCTGATACGATTTAAGCCTTATTGTGATCACAACAACCATTTTACTACATATACAGGGTGGCACAATAGAACGTGCATATTTAAAAAATAGATTAAAAAATAAAAACAAAAGGTATGGTTAAAATAAATCTAAGGCATTGTAGAGTAATAAATGGAGATTATTTTTTAAAAATAACATCATCTAAATGGTGACCCTCTCTACGACGGCACTCCTCTAACGCAAACGAAAATTATTGAAAACTTTCTTCAGTAATACTGGTGTAATGGCTGCCATTTCACCACGGATATTCTCCTTGAGCTGAACGATGTTTCTTGGATTAGTACTGTAGAGTTTGTGTTTGAGGTATCCCACAAAAAAAAGTCAAGAGGTGTCAAGTCTGGACTACGTGGGGGCCATGGGATATCACCTCTTTTCGAAATCAGTCTGCCAGGGAACATCTGCTTTACCACCGTCATGGAGTCATTTGATGTGTACAACAACAAGTAGCTCCATCTTGTTGGAACCAAGTTCTGGAATTCACTATTCTTGAACTTTCAATTTCTGGAGCCAAAAATCCGTCCAACATCTCAACATAGCGTTCCGTATTAACCGTGACGTTTTGGCCCCGCGCATTTTCGAAGAAAAAAGGACCTCTGCCAGAGATTGCTGCCCATACTGTCACTTTATGGGATTTTGGGATTTTCACTGTTCCAGTAACGACAATTTTGACGGTTTACGAACCCATTCATAAGGAAATGAGCCTCGTCAGAGAAAAGGATATTGTCAAAATTGGGAAATCGATTAAGCATTTCATTAGCAAATGCGAGCCTTGATATGAAGTCAGACTCTTTCAATTCTTGTGTTAATTGCAGCTTATATGGATGCAGTTTAAGATCCAATGTTAAAATTGGTTGCAAACTTCGTCGATCTCTTGCGAGTCGACATTTGTGGATTTCCTCGTACTGACTCCATAACTCTCTGAACATTGTCTTCGGTCCTAGATCTTCTTGGGCGACCATTTGCTTGTGGTTTAAATGTTGAACCGGTCTCTTCAAAACGCTTTACCCATATTTTAATTAAATTAGCACTCGGAGCTCCAGTAATTCGCCGTAGTCCATATTCAGCACAATATATAGAAGCAATATATGAACGAGAGTTCTCGTAAAATGCACGGACGCAAAATGCGCGACGCTTTCCGTCGAAGTGATTCATAGCGACTAAAACTCCATGAGCCCGCCAACCCAACGATGTAGGCGCCACGTTCTATTGCGCTACACTGTGGTAGTAACTCGAGGGTAGCAAAGTGCAGACTTGAAACTACGAAGCAGAGAAGTGAGTATTCGGGTAGCCATGCGCATAATAATTTATCTCAAAATTTAAAAATCGCAAATAATATTTCAACATTAAAAAATCTGTTGAAAAATCGCTTACTGCAGGATGTTTAAGAAATTCTTATTTAAACTTTTTATTTGTATACCAAATTTTAAATAATTTTAAAAATTTTTAATAATTTTTCTGTAACATAATTGTAAAAGATATTGAATTTTACTGCCAACTTGCCTCTATAATGTCTATTTCATACGCTTAACGGGCATAACTTGTTAAAACTTATATAAATATATATATTATTATTCTACAGTATTGCATAGTTTAATAATAAAGATTTGCTATTGTTAAAAAAAAAACTAGTTTCTATAAAAAATTTACTGAAAAAAGTGCATCTTATAAACAAAGTTTTTTATAATCGTATTTGACATAGTTCATATTTTATCCTTTTAAATGAATCATATAAATATGTATGATGCTGTTCCTTTTCGTCATTTAATTCAGTAATGAAGAGCAAATTTGTTAAGCGTTTAATTTAGAAAAAAGAAAATACTAATACAGTAATGAACTTGCAGCGGCAATTATGAACAGCTGTTTATGCAATTTGTTTCGTATCATATGGAATATTTTCCTATATTCGAATTATTAACAAAGTGCTGCAACATTCAAAAATGTTTAAAATTTATCTTAAAAACCTAAAAGGTCTCAAGTGGTTTACATACTACGGCTCCATTGAACAAGGAAGCAAATAAATATTAGAGAATAATTAAAATTTTCCCCGCACGCCTGAAAATCAACACATTTGTAAAAATATTTGAAAACTAATTTTAGAAAACACACAGCAAATATGGATGAACATCAAATGTATCAAATCGTCTGGAGACAACTAAAGACATTGGACATGGTACGACCAAAGACGACAACGACCCTCTTGTAGAGTAGCTCATACGCGACCATGTTGTTGGTGTTGGTGTTCATTGAACTTGTAGGATTTCAATCGAACATCAAGAACATGGAGAGCAGTGACATCGACTACAGCATCGGCAACAGTAACGGCAACAGCGCCGTCTGTTGGTATGAATTGACAGTTGATATATGTGACACGAGATTTTTGACGTGTGCGCGTGATTTGTCATTGACATTATTACAATATGATGTGTCACAAAATGAGGAGGGGAAATCCAAACGCAATCTCAAACGCTTAACATTGTTGGACTTACTTTCTACATAGAGCCACAGTATGCTTTGATAACAATGCAGGCAGGGATAAGTTGCTGTATTTGGGAAGATGCTTCATCACAAGAAGAATAATGGAGGAAAGAGGAAAAGTCAAACATCTATGAAAACATCATCGTCAGCATTGATGATGACGACGGGCGACACAGTGACAATGATGCAGTTCATTTGTGTCATTTGTATAAAGAGTAATTTTGAAACATTATTTGATACGTGATCGGTGACTGCAATACATCTGAACTAAGCCATCAAATAGTTACTAGGGATGGCATGAGACTTGTGTATTATCATCTCAAGGATATGTACGGTGTTGTCTATATATTAAGGACATTTTTTCGACCGCGCTATTATGATATCTACCGCCAAGTTAGTTAATTCGGTCGAACATTCCATACCAAAAATGTGACACTTTACTCCATTATCTTTGACTTTCACAAAACTATGTGCAAAATGAAATGGGAGCTATTTAGTTACCTGCAATACTGGATGCGCACAAGAGAAAGTTATGAGAAGAATGATTGGGGTAAGGCATACAAATAACCAATACTGAAGTTTTAGTCCGGTGAACTGAGTTAAATATATCTTCACCCAACATCTTTTGTTTTGCAGCAAAAATGTGGGATTTGGTAGGTAAATCGTTCCAAAATATTACTCTGAACTAAAGTCATCCACTTAGAAATCATTTAAAGATCACTGGTGTTTGCTAAATCGGCAATTGGAGCGTGACAATGTTAAGACAATTTCGATAAATCGAGTGGGAAATACTTGAAGAGGAGCCACCTTTTGCATTACCAGAACTTAGTCTACCACAGGCAACTTACAACTAATAAGAAATTACAGAGGAAGTGTTGAAATTCCGAAAATCGACTAATATTATCACAATGGCTGGGTCTACCAAAAGATAAGAAGTACAGTGTACTTCTCCCTTTTGTAAGGACAGCGAGGGAAATCTGGTTACAGACACACAGAATGAATGAATGAACTATAAAGAAAGCATTTTTATAAGATCTTAGTTCCGGATGGCAGCCTGAGTGAAGGAATCACCCCAATTATCGATGGCAAAAATTGCTCAGCTCCGAGCCAAACGGAGATCATAACAACAGTATTGCGGCTTAATAACAACAAAACTGTGGGCGCTCATGGCCTGTCAGCGGAGCTGTTTAAAACTGGTGGCGATGAGCTGATAAACAGCCTGCATCAGCTCGCAAATACGAGCTGCCCGATGATTGGAATTTGAGTGTACTGTGTCCTGTGTTTAAAAAAGGCGATCTAAGTGTTTGTAAAAACTATCGCGGTATCAGTGTTTTACCCATTACCTATAAGGTCCTATCGAGTGTGATATGTGAAAGACTAAAGCCGATTCTAGCTGAACTGATTGGACCTTATCAGTGTGGTTTTAGACCTGGTAAATCAACAACTGACCAGATATTCACACTACGATAAATTTTGGAGAAGACCCAAGAAAAACAGGTCGACACGTACTATCTTTTCGTGGATTATAAAACTGCCTTCGATAGCCCGATACGGCAAAAACAGTATGAGGCTATATCCGAGTTTGAAATTCCTACGAAGCTTATACGTCTTTGTAGGATGACACTGATTGACACGAAGTCTTCAGTAAAGATAGGCAAAGATCTAGGCGAGCCTTTTTACATCAAACGAGGATTTAGGCAAGGCGACAGTCTATCGTGCGACCTTTTCAACATGCTGTTGGAGATGATTATGAGGAAAACTGCAGTTTACACGTATGGTACCATCTTTCATAAAAGCCATATGTTACTCGCATATGCACATGACATAGACGTTATTGGCAGAAAGCTGCGAGATGTTACTGCAGCCTTCACAAGCATCGAGAAGGAAGCAGCGAAAATGGGTCCGGTGGTAAACGAGGACAAAATAAAGTTATTGGTTTCAATGAACAAATTTTCTACTCGTTTGCGACGCTGTGTGAACGTTGACAGCTATAATTTTTAAGTGATAGAAGAATTGATCTACCTCGGTTCCGCTGTAAATAACACGAATGATGTCAGCATGGAGATAAAGAGGAGAGTATTGCTTGCTAACAGATGTTACTATGGGCTAAACAAGCAATTCAATGATAAAGCCCTCTCTCTGGACAAACAAAATCCGACTACACCAGACGTTTGTCTTACCTGCCTTCTTATATGGCAAAGAATCCTGGGTTATGACGCAAACGGGTGAATCAGTACTGACAGTTTTCGAGAGGAAAATAATCTGGAAAATATATAGATCCATCATCGTTAACGAAGAGTGTCACCGTCGCATGAACAATGAGCTGTATGAGTTATATGCCGACATCGAGGTGGTCAAAAGCATAAATATACAGCGATTGCGTTGACTGGGTCATGTTGTGCGGATCGACCCATATGCTCCGGCACGGAGAGTATTCGACAACGAACTCGATGGACGGCGCAGAATAGGGCGGCCCAAACTCCATTGCAGAGACCAGGCTTTTGAAATACTGTCGAAGCTTGGTGTGACGAATTGTAGGAGAAGCTCAAAAGATCGAAGCGCCTGGAAGTATTTTCTACGGGCGGCATATAATAGATAAGGACGTCTATTCCAGTCGCCACTTAAGAAGATGAGTCACCATAGCCATTTACAATACCTTGCTACTATTTGACAAAATAAAGGGTGATTTTTTAATCGTAGTTTTTTTTAAAAATCGTATAAAACTCTCAAATTTGGATCATATTTTAAATTTTTTTGTTGGAATCGATAAATTGGTCCTTGCCATTTAATTTTTAAATGTAATTTCATATATGTAAATGTCGTCCGCGGCTACGTCTAAAAATGTCCTTTTGGAAGGTCCAATTTGTCGTCACTTTTTCGATCATTTCGGCCTGTATTCCACGAATAAAGCGTGTTATATTATCCTGTAAGGCTTCAATAGTGTTCGGGTTGTCCACATAGACTAACGACTTGACATAACCCCACAAGAAATAATCAAGAGGCGATAAATCGCAAGATTTTGGGGGCAAATCGAGAGATAAGCTGCTCACCCTCCCTCCCTCAGCATATCCATTGTTTCACGAGCAGTGTGGCATGTTGCACCGTCCTGATGAAACCACATGTCAACCAAGTTCAACTTAGTCAATTGGGGCAAAAAAAAAAAAATTGCTTGTGGTTGAGTAACACCTGCCCAATCGCTGAGAACGGCGACGAATTGACATTTCACGATCGTCATTAACACTGGTCGCTACGGCTGCAATATTTTCTTCGGTACGCACTCTACGCATGCGAGTCGATGGTTTTATGTCCAACAAAGTAAATTTGGTGCGAAATTTGGAGATAACAGCACGAATTATTGATTCACCAGGTCAATTATGACGACCGTAAAACGGACGTATCAAACGATGCGCATTTGTCACAGAGCACGAATTTTAACAATAAATTTCAACGATTTGCAATCGCTGTTCGTTTGTTAGTCTTTCCATGATGAAATGGCAGAGTATACTGTACACTTTTCATTTTGACAGATGACTTTTGGACCCTATTACCAACCAGTGCTGCCAACCTGAAAACTTAAATATTAAAAAATCACCCTATATAGTAACTGAAGGTTTGCGCAAGATGAATCTTAAAAAATCCTATTTATTGATATGAGTGCCGCGCTTGCTTTCAATACAGCAAAAACATCATCGTGAAGATATTTCAGTGGAGTACTTGGCTAGATTTCACCGCAAAAAAGCCGAATTTTTGCGTCGATTTATAACCATGGATGAGACATGGGTCCACCGCTTCACACCTAAAACAAAGAACCGGTCAAGGTAGTGGGCTGCAATGGACGAATCGTGCCCAAAAAAGGCGAAGACTGTCCCATCGGTGGGAAAGGTCATGGTGTCTGTTTTTTTGGGATGAGCAACGGATTATTTCTTATTGATTATCTTTAGAAAGGCAAAAACATCAACGGCGAATATTATGCTTATTTATTGCAGCGTCCAGGTGATAAAATTATGGGAAAAAGGACGAAATTGATGAAAAATAAAGTGTTGTTTCATTAAGATAATGCTCTAGTTCACACATCCAATATTGCGATGGCCAAAATTAAATTTATTAATTCGAATTAAAGTTGTAATTGCTTCATCACGCACCTTATTTGCCAGATTTAGCTCTCTCGAACAAGGTTCTATTTCCAAATTTAAAAAATTGAAGGGGTAGACTCTGCGGTTAATGGCTATTTTAAGGGGTTTGACAGTTCTTACTGTAAACAGGATATATAATCTATTGAATACCGCTGGAAAAGTGTATCGAGCTAAAAGAAGATTGGGTTGAAAAATAAAAAAAATTGTTTTGTGTCTTCGTTGTTAGGTCGGCTAGTTTTGGGACCGCCCTCATAAATCACAATAGTTCTCTCATATTGTTATTTAGTATATCTTTTTCACAGTCCTGTTTACCATCTCTGATCTATCCAATGAAGTATGAACATTTGCCGTAACCATTTGTATGCTTAGTGCGTCAGCGTATTTGTCGTATGTTTGCAACATGCATTGAAACACCATCAAGTGGACGTGAGTTGAGCCGTTGTATGAACAAACATGTTGCCACATTTTTCTAATTGCTTTTTAAAATGATTCAGTTTTGTATAAATAATTGTAGTTTTTGACATTTTTTGAGACGCAACCACATTATCCATTTTTCTCTGCTTCCCTCGTTCCCTCCATTC
>JAHXMU010000131.1:218134-234153 GCA_019455685.1 Philornis downsi | reverse complement strand
CTTGTGCACGTAAACACTTTGTTTTAAATGTTTTGTTTTTATGAAAATTATGTATTTATAGTCTGGAGTACATTTTGTTGCTTTTGTTTTGCGCAACACTGTATATCTCTACCATTGAGGAGTTATAACCCAAACACATTTATGTGATTAAATTGATTAAATTAATACTTCACTTTGACTGCAAACACGAGGAGAGTGTACTTCGCCTTTCTCTAGTTCAACAGACCCAGTTCATTCATTCATTCATAATGTCTGTCCATTACCCTGTCTGCGGATTCGTACAATTTCACTTCATTTTTTTGTAGTGCAAATCTGCGTATCACAAATTGTTTCTTACACATGATTTCATTTCCGTTTGGCGTTTTATTTTATAAATTGTTCAAAGCAATTGTCGCATTTTTACGCGCCAAAAGTTGTAAGTGCGGACAGGCAATTCCACATAGAGATAATTTTGGCAAATGAAAATTTTTTTATTTTTGTATTTATAAGCGAAAAAGTAAACCTATTACAATACTGTAAAAGGAGAGTTACATCTGAGAAAACGGATGTTTATAAGAAGGGAATAAAATTGAAATTTATATCCATTACGGTGATTATGATGGTTCTGGTCATACAAATTCGGTGGATGTTTCTACAATGTTTCCTGAATTTAAAATATGAACTAGTAGTCTGTTTAATGACATGAGTTTCGGTGTACATGAGCCGTTCCGGTATTGACACCTTTCCAAGCCTTTTTAAATTCTCATTGCGACATTATGAATAACTGAAATTGAATATACTTACCTGGGAATACTTCAGGCAAGTTGCTATGTATATTTAAAATGTGTCCCAGTTTGTTGATTGATTTGCTCCTCAAACACGTAAATACACCTTTCTTCATTAGCTACAATATGTTTTATGAATGTACAGTCAAAATTGATATGCCACAACTGTCTTTCGGAATTAATCTGCCGGAAACTGGTTACATACCCAAACAATCATATAAAATGAACTAATGAACAAAGTCAACACTTTTTTCACTTCATCGAAGTTAGCCTCAGTCAAAGAGGTCGATGGCTAGAGCTAAGCAAATCTTTCATCACTTCTCGGCCGCTTTTGAATGCACTGTACCGCTCTTGCGCACGTGTATGTTTACAACACCGTTTTACCATAAGTCATCTGTATGTTTTCTTGTGATTCGACACACGAAATTCAATTTGCAATACAATGCAATGCAATTCTATGTTAGATTTTTTTATTCATTTCAAAAATCGCAAAATACACATGGAATGAGCTGCCAAAATCGAGCACTTAAAACAAAAAAAAAATCAAGTGACCGATATAAAGGTGACAATTTAGCGGCAGAAAGCATTTTGACAATCCCTTTAACCGACTTTTTTAATGACCAATTTTTTTTTTGACAGAATGTGTATCTTTCACTTAATATATTCAACCAAACTTTGTAACCACTTGTAAAAGACCGATACAGTGGCAACTGGTATAAGCTAAATACTCGTATACCAGCAACCGCCTCTTTCAAAGACAGGATAATTTTTAAGAAATAAAAAATTGTAAAAACATCAAAATTATCAATATTTTATAATATAAACTTCAATATAATTGAAAAATATTTGCTTCCAAAGAAATATTTTAAAATCAAATTTGTTTTCCGTTCTGATTGATAGCATTAACTTAATATTCCAAACGCTGTATTCCCTAATGCACATTTGAAAAACCAACATTTGTCTGCCAAATTTTAAATTTTCTCCTTTTATAAATCGTGTTTTCCCTTTTTTATTCTCAACTAAAATCCCTTACATTTCATGTTCAATCCTTTTATGCCGCAAGTAAAGCCTTTTCTTATGTTCCCTGTCAAATGCGAATCAATATTTTTCTTCCCATCTAAGATTTTTGCGGTGTAATCTTTTTTTTCCACAGACGTTAACATGGAATATGAGTTTGCAATCCGTATGATAGATTCAAGTAAATCTTTCATGTGGGAATAAACGTAGGTATGAATACATGTAAATGTGGACGGATTCGTTCGCGTTGTGCCGCAGGATATATTTCTTCGTTTCACGTTCATATGTCACATTCGCATAAATCCTTTAGCAGACACAAGACAATTTACACATTGAATATCAATCATGCAATGCTGCTTTTTTCCATGATATTTTCACATGGATTTTGATATTTGAACATGGTTTTTACATCTTTATGTGATGTGATCGGTGGTAATGGATGAGTTCGCTATTGAATGTGTGAGAATTGGAAGTAAATGTCAAATATATGTTCACAGCAGGAAACATTGTTCGTATAATTTTACATTTTCGAATAAAAATAACATTGAAAGTTGACTTCGTATGTGATTTATTCACAGTTGCCAGGTGAAGTCTTCTGTTTTCAAAAATGTAATCCTAAAAATGTGACTTCTATGGTCCACATTCACCCGTTTGAACCACTGACAATTAAAATTTTGGACTATCCAGTTTAGTTTACTTTTACTGCAGTACTTTGGTTTTTACAATGCCATTCTTTTTCCTGCATTTGGGGTTTGCATGAAAAGACGAATATTAGAAAATCGTATTTTATATGCCGCATACGTAGTTATAGAAAAGTGATCCTTTTCCGTTCAGTCTCAGCCAAGTGTTCTAATATATGCTATCATTTTTGTGATATTTGTCTTCTGTTTTAATGTCCAAATTTTCGAATTTATTTCGGCAGCATTTATTCTACAATAGAGTGAACACTACTAATTTCATGATTTTATTAAACTTCAGCAGATAGCAATCTGACACGTTGGACGTCAGATTTTTACTTAGTTAAGACCTTAAAATTTCGAAATACTTTACCTATTTTTCAATCTGCTGAACGATTTGGCAGCTGAACGAAGGCTCGATATTTTGTACCGATTAATGCAACTAATGATGCTGAGGTAATTAACCTCATTTTCTTTTTACCATAATTTTTAAAACGTCTGCACGAATTCGTAAAAGTTTTGTACAATTTAGAATAGCTATGCCTAATTTTTCTAAAATTTGTCCAATTAATACAGGGTGTCCGTCGGGAACGTATACTACTTTATTTTGCCGCCATTTTGGTAAACATTAATCTTGACAGTTCATATTTGGCAGTCGTAAAGTAGAGACGTGACAAATTTATTATGGAAAAATATTCGATAAACCAACCTGTTTTAATCATTAAAACATTTTATCAAAATCAATCATCGATTACTGTGACGATGAGAAAGTTACGTGAAATTTTTGGGAGAAACAAAGTGCCAACAGGATGCACTATTTATGGTGTAGTGAACGATTTTGACGAAAGAGGGTCTGTAGCTGATAGGGCCAAGCATTGACTGCAAGATCGGCTGAAAACATTACTGCTGTTCAAAAAGTATTCAAAACAATCCATCAATCTCAATTCGACGCCGTGCTCAGGAGCTTAGTCTTCAAAGAACAACTTTGCCCACAATTTTGCACAAGGATTTGCATTTGTTTTCATTTAAAATGCAGTTGACGCAAGAACTTTTTCCACATGACCATTTACGCTGCCGTACATATGCCAATAGAATGTTACAGCTCGCCCATTACAACCCCGATAATCGTGAAAAAATCATAATGAGTGAAGAGGCACGTTTTCATTTAAATGGATATGTGAGTAAACAGAATAGCCGGTTCTGGGCAATGGAAAACCCTCATATTATGCATCAGTCACCTGTGCATCCATTAAAAGTGACAGTCTGGTACGCAATTTCTCCAGGAGAAATCATTGGGCCTTCAAAGAAGTAGAAACTGAAAACGACGTAACGGTAACTGTCAATGGGGAGCGATATCGTGATATGATTGAAAACTTTTTAACGCCACAACTGCGTGCTTTGGGTTTGATTAACATGTGGTATCAACAAGACGGTGCCACATCGCATACAGCCAGAATTACAATGGATTTACTGCGAGACCTCTTTCCACATCAAGTTATTTCTAGGAATGGTGATGTTGATTGGTCTCCGCTGTCGCCTTATTTGACTGCTCTGGACTTCTTTTTGTGGGGATATCTGAAAAGCAAGGTTTACGGAAGCAAACCAGAAGCGCTTGAGCAACTCAAACAAAATATTCGTGATGAAATTAATGCAATACCGCGTGAAATGTGTGGGAATGTAATGAAAAATGTGCTTAAAAGGGCTCGCTTTTGTGAGGCTAACATAGGCGGACACTTATCTGATATTGTATTCCATACATAATTGCCGACATTAAATAAAACATTTATCAATATAAGATCCATTTTCTTTCTTTTAATCAAAAATTATAAACAAACAAAGTAGTATACTTTTTCGACGGACACCCTGTGTTATAAGACTCTGAGCAAATTCCTGATATGTACCAAATTTTATTGAATTTGAAAGCGGACCCAGACAAAATGACTTAAATGGCCATGAAACAAAAAAAAAAACAAAAAAATGGTATTTTAAACATTATCTTGTGGTTAATACTTTTTTCTCACATGCACTGATACCTTCATTCCTTTTTGAGTAATAATTATAGTACGTATTTGTTGTTCGTTGCTTAATGTTGAAATTATCACAAACTGGCTACATTTCGTCAGAATGGCTGAAATTATGTATACGAGCAAGTCAGTTCACCTGAAGTTTCTATACTGGTTACAGTAATCTTAAAAATTCTAATCGAGTTTTTAAAGTCACCATATATTACATATGTAGCTCAAGACAGAAATCACCATCTTTTACAAATTACGAAAATAATTCATAAAATTTTCAGATTTCAGTTGCTATCGCTGGTCACAGTGTATTATAAACCAGCCTACGACATAAATTTAATTACCATCCAAATACGTTGACATAAACAAATTAGATTGCCTCTTCTCATATTAGAAATCGTTGTATTCTCTGGCTTCAAAAAAAGCCCATATGCCAATGATGGCGACCAGGGCCACCTATTTCATTATTTGTTCTGAAAATAGGGACATGGTTTGGACATCACGTTTAATTCCTCGTACTATAATACATATATAATTTCACCCGGAATTTGTAATTCTCAAGTAAATTCATATTTAATCATTTTCAGTCTACTGCTTTGTTTGCTTTTTTTGTTGTTTCTTCTCTCAAAAGAAAGCAAACTGTTTTTGTGCAATTTATGCAATCACTTTGTTGTACTAGTTGAGGGCCATCCCACAGAAACAACGACATCAGAAGGAAGTCCTCAATATAAATTCAAAGACTTCGAAACAAACATAAGTGAAATAATGATAAGCCAAAAAAAAAAAAAAAACCAACAAAAACAAAAAAATTGTGTAGAATAGAAATATTTTCAAATTGAAAGTATGCGTACTGTATCCCCTACGCATGTACCTTACACTATATTGGGTGCAATTTTGTCTTTGGGTGAGGAGCACAGATTAAACAGCAATAATACCCGACAACCAGCAGGACAAAAGATGAAGGGTGTAAAAACGGTTAAGGAAGAGAAATCATTCCACTCACTCATCAACATCATCGTTGGCAATAGACGGCAGCAATTGCATCGAATTGGGACGGATTGTGTATTTGAGCAACAACATCATCCTTGGATATGAGAGCGAACGTGTCCACCTAAGTCCAAGTCGTAAATATTCTAAATGTCATTTTGAAATCCTAATTTACGCTTCGACGATCTGAAATGCACATTTGTGCATTAGAAAATCTAAAATGCATTTAACTTCATTTTGATGCACTCTATAAGCATCAAAATATGAAATTACGATTATTGCATTTATTGGTAACGATTTTGTGAGCATACACTGGAAACATTATTATGTAGGTTCCTTGTTTCGAATTGGAAATACTTATGAGGAAGTGAAGTAGGGCGTGCATATTACTGGGTGGCGATGTAAACTTTGACCGCTTGCCACTCGCCATTAGTTACACACTGGCATTGAAAACATTGAAAATGTCATAATCTCGGCCGAATTGAAGCTTGTATGTCCATCTTCATGGATTGCGGTTCACAATGAATTCTAATAGTTTCGTCCTATACTTCCTATGTACGCCGATTTAGTCTATTTTTCCTCTGGAAAATAATATTTTTGTGTATTATTTAATAACCCAATTTATTAAATTTTAGATATTTGAGAATCATAGCATCGTAGTCGATATACGAATTCATTGCAAAATAAGTAGGAGTGGTAAAAACGCCCTCTTCTCATTCATAACATATCGACTTTGCCTTTTTTTCCAATGAATATGGGTATTTTTAATATTTTTAATAAAAACGCACTTAAGTGGGGCTGTTATGTAAAAAAATTTTATGAGTTGGGACTTTCCTTTTTAGAATATATGCAAAAGTATAATTTATTGCTTTGGAAAAATGTTGTAAATGCAAATTTTTCTACAGTTAAATTTAATATTTGCATGGGCAGTTTTTTTCCTACCGGGCTGATTTTGATCAATTTCGAATTTAGTCATTAAACTGTCACTTTGAATTATATAGGATGTCCGTCAGCAAGGTACACTGCTTTGTTTGTTTATAATCTTTGATTAAATGAAAGAAAATGGATCTAATATTGATAAATGTTTTATTTAATGTCGGGAATTATGTATGGAATACAATATCAGATAAATGTCTGCCTCTGTTAGCCTCACAAATGCGAGCCTTTTGAGCACATGTTTTCATTACATTCTCACACATTTCACGCGGTATTTCATTAATTTAATCACGAATATTTTGTTTGAGTTGCTTTAGCGTTTCTGGGTTGCTTGTATAAACCTTGCTTTTCAGATATCCCCACAAAAATAAGTCCGGGACAGTCAAATCAGGCGACCGTGGAGGCTAATCAGCATCACCATTTCTTGAAATAACTTGTTGTGGAAGGAGGTCTCGCAGTAATTCCATTGTAATCCTGGCTGCATGCGGTGTGGCACCGTCTTGTTGATACCACATGTTAATCAAGCACAAAGCATGCATTTGTGGCGTTAAAAAGTTTTCAATCTTATCACGATATCGCTCCCCATTGACAGTTACCGTTACGCCGTTTTCAGTTTCAAAGAAGTGAGGTCCAATGATTCCTCCTGACCAAATTGCACACCAGACTGTCACTTTTAATGGATGCAAAGGTGACTCATGTGTAATTTGAGGGTTTTCCCGACTATTCTCTTTATTCACATACCCATTCAAATGTGCCTCCTCACTCATTATGATTTTTTCATGAAAATCGAAATTGTCATGTGCAAGCTGTAACATCCTATTGGCATATGTACGGCAGCGTAAATGGTCTTGTGGAAGAAACTCTTGTGTCAGCTGAATCTTAAATGGAAACAAATGCAAATCCTTGTGCAAAATTGTGGCCAAAGTTGTTCTTTGAAGACCAAGCTCCTGAGCGCGTCGAATTGATGTTGATGGATTGTTTTGAACACTTTCTTGAACAGCAGTATTATTTTCAGCCGATCTTCCAATACGTTGTGGTCTATGCTTGGCCCTATCAGCTACAAACCCTCTTCGAAATCATTCACTACACGATAAATAGTGAGTCTCGTTGGGACGTTGTTTCTCCCAAAAATTTCACGTAACTTTCTCTTTGTCACAATAATCGATGATTGATTTTGATAAAATGTTTCAACGATTAAAATTTTCCATAATAAATTTGTCACGTCTCTACTTCACGACTGCCAAATAGGAACTGTGAAGAGTAAGTTTTACCAAAATGGTAGCAAAACAAGTATTATATTTTCCCGACGGACACCCTGTATTTTTATGCCGAAATTTTAGCTTACTTGCCCAAACGGTGCGACTTCTATCATGTGCGGGGTGGTGCATGAATTATGCTACCAACACAATGTTAATGTCAGTGGTGACCATTATTTAAAAATGTTGAAGAGTTTTTTTTACCAGAACTGCATCGAAGGCATATCCGTTTCAACAGCATTTCGTTCAAGCAAGATGGAACAACTGCACACCTAATCAGACCAGCTGTGGCGGAGCTCAAACGAAAATCCCCAAACAAATTAGTATCAAGAAACTTCACTTTCCGCTGATCCACAAGGTCACCTGACCACACTTTTTTAATGGGGTTATGTCAAGCAAGATGTGTACAAAATGAAACCAAGGAATTTGACTCAATTGAAGCATTCCATTAAAACAATAATTGAGGCGATTCCGACATCAACCCTTCATTCAGGTCACAAAGAACAATTTTCTGATCGGATATAAAAAAAAAATCATTTGCATTTCTTATTGTAGCACAATTGGTGCGCCACCTTGTCTGATGATCAGAAATATATATACTTTATGGAGTCTCTGACAAATATTTCAAGTTTTTTTTTTTACATACGGAAAGAGAATCAGCGTCAGTGTACCGCCTTTCTATGGTGGTAGGTATAAAAACCGGTATCCTCCTTTATTAGTTGACCGTATTTGATATATGTATAGGTACATATGGAGTATCAGAGGCACTATATATACATATATTTTTCTTCTTCTTCTTGTATGAACAAGTTTTCCTCCTAATGACCCAATTTTTATCAGCTGTGGTCTACGATGCAGAATATATACTGATGTATTCTTTTTATATGTATATTATAAATCGCTTTCTTATTAAATTGGTTGTTTTTTAGTGTTTTTTTGATAATCATGCCCACAATTAGGGCAGTATCTTAAAAAAATACACTTTTGTAGAAGATTTCAATCTCCTATCTCAAGCAGTGGGGTTTCTATCGTGTTTTGAACAGAAGCTAGGATGGACGGACGGACATGATATCTGATATGATCATATGATGATATGATATCTGATCGTTGTACAGAAGTTCATTCTTTCTGTTTTGATTTGAGGAGCGAAAGTATAAATTCGGGATTTAGGACGTACAATGTGGTTCTATGTAAAAGATTACAATATAAATTTGGACTATTTCGACAATACGTGTTTAAATTGTTATGTGTCATTGAGTTCTATAGGACATAAAAAAACAAAAATGATAATAAAGGGAATTGCAAGTTCATATACTACTATGTCGTTGGTTCAGTATTTCATTGCAATTTGCAAGTCCCCTGATTATTTATTGATTTAGTAGAAATTTAATAGTTTTTTAGATGCAAAAATTACATTCCATTTAAAAAATAGAACACTCAAATATTCTTCTTCTTCTTCTTAATGGACAACCATACCTGATACACGCCGCACGTAGAAAATAATTCCAAGCGCTTCGGTCTTTTGCCCTTCTTCTCCAAATAATCACACCAAGCTTCAATGGTACTTCGAAAGCCTAGTCACCTCTTCTGCGCCATCCATCAAGTTCATTGTCGAAAACTTTCTATGCTGGGGCATTTGGGCATGACCCAACTAACGCAATCGCTGTATATTAATGCGCTGAACCAAGTCGATGCCGGCATATAGCTCATACAACTTATTGTTCATGCGACGCCGATGACGATAACTATAATAGGTCCATATATTTTCCAGAGTATTTTTCTCTTGAAGACTCCCAGCATTGGTTGATTGGCTTGTGTCGTAATCCAATATTATTGGATTTCTGTGCAATTTGAAAGCGATCTAATTATTTATTAATTTGTTGGATTGTGAATTGGAAAGGTTTTTGAAATGCAAAAACTATAATACGTTCCATTCTATTCAAATTTATGAGCTACTACTTTGTCAGAGCTGGAGCCGACGTTAAAAATTCTAAAATTACGGAGTGGTCATCGAAGCTTTGAATTGTTAATATAATTCCCTAGCCCTGTTGAAGGGTGTATAAACTACGACTTGGCCGAACTTTGGACATCGGTTTAATTTTGCGCCTGCCTGTTTGTTCTGACACATATTGCTAGACAACTTCACACATTATAAATGTAGCGAACTCTTATGCAATCGAACTCTTATGCATTTTGTTGATAGCTGATTTCATTTTGAGGCGAATGAAAAGCCTAGTCTACAAACGATATGATAGCCATGACCACACTCATATCCCTGCAGTTTCCTTTACATGCATTTAAGCAGCATCGTCATAGTTCTAACGTAAAACCTCTTGCCCACAATGGTGCAGCTATAAACAGGAACGCAATTTTCTCTTGCATTGCATCGAAACATGCAATCAAAAATTTTCACATTTTCCCAGTGTTTGTTGTTGTTACCATTTGCAAATATGTTTTACTTTTTCTAAACCATCAAATTCACCCAGCGTTCACTTAACACCCAACGTCCAACTGCCATCCACCCCACCCACATCCACTTGGTCACCACACACTTTGTATAAATCGGATTTGGAAAATTTTAAGCTTTTATTTCGAATGTTCGGAAATGCGTATATGTGGCTGTGTGCATCTATGTGTGTACGTATATATATATATATATATATATATATAGATATGTATGTGTGTGAGTGTGTGTGTGGGAATGGGTCTCAAATTGAACTGAGTGAGTTGAGGTCTAAAACCTCATAAAATTTGTATACACACCGCTCTGTGCAATGTTAGCTTTTCATCTGCTCTACGGGAACCTCAATTTTAGCCTACCCCTCTAACTCCACCTCCACCCTTCTTGTTCGCCTCGACACTGGCCGATTCATCCACTCTACCTTAGTTCTTCCATCAATCGACTCTTTGACCTGTTTTGATGGTTTGTATTTTTGGTTTTTGTGAAATTAGTGAATAAACGCCATAAAACAATATGTTTCATAGCTTTATAGCGTTCGTTTATCGTTCATCTTTTGTAGGCCTCTCCTCTGTCCACATCCGTGAAACATTTCCTCGTATAGGGTGTAGACGGGAGCAGATGGATATATAGATACGAGTGCTCGTGTGGCAAATGGAACATGTGCATATTTTGTTGCCAAAATACACTCGTCCGTGTCCGTTCTCAACTCAATGTTGGTCGAGCGAAATTTACATTTCTTTGTTTGTTTATGTGCGTTCTGGAGGGGCTCTTTGTGTATGTGTGTGTGTAGGTGGGTGTGTGGTTGGGGGAAGTATGTGTGTGCGTGCTATATCCTTGATTGTTTCAGTGTGATATAGTCAACTCAATTAGATTGTGCTTCATTACAGATTGAACAATTTTTCAGGTAATTAAGTTATCCAGAAATTTTTGAAATTTCCGCAATTTTTGAATATCAGCACGCTTTACTGTAAGCCAGCCTATGTCTTTCAGTTATGGAAATATCGTGTTATCCATATAGTGGTTTCAATGCCGCCGGCCTGAAAAGGCTGTCAACTGTTAAATAAATGCCATTTGAAGTCTTATTTATTTAGTGAAAGGTTTGCCCGAATATGGATCGTTTAGCAACCGAAGAACGTGTAAAAATAGCTAAAACATTATGATCGTCGTAATTGACCTACTCTGCAAGGAATTGGCAAGATTAAAAACAAATTTGAAGAGACTGGATGAGGAGACAGATGTGGTCAGATGTGAGCAATGCTCTCACTACCGAAAATATCGCCTCTGTCAGTGAAAGTTTGGTGGGTAATAGGAATTTCAATTCAGAGCACTACGGCCGTATGATAACCGACTTTTTTTACTTGCAATTGAAGATTATGTACTCCACGATATGTGGTTTCAACAAAACGGTACCACGAGCTACACAACACGACGGATTTTGGCTTAATTGCATTGGAAAGTTTCCAGAAAGCTTAATTTCATTCACATTTTGGCAACGTCAATCGGCTACCAAGATCATGCGATTTGACGGCATTAGACTTTTTACGTTAAAGATTGTGTTTACGCGGATAATCCCCAAACGTTGGAGTATTTGAAACCCAACATTCGTCAAGTTATCGCCGAGATACCGCCCGAAATGTGCGAAAAAGTGATCGAAAATTATCTCAAAAGAATATACTGATGTAACCAATCCAGAGGCGGTCATTTAGATGACATTGTATTATATTTCGTACATAACAGCAAAGTCCAAGAATTATAATGAAATACAAGTTTCATCGAAATCATAGATTTATGTGTGTTTTACTTAACTTTACCTTTGAAACCGAAAAATGGATAACCCGGTACATATTAATATGAGATTGTTATCCATCCCTGAATAAGATCGATTCTCTTATGTATGAACCTCTTATTAGAACCACGTATATAAAGTGTAGTAAAAAAAATTTATTATTTCTTTAATCTCTATCTTGCGTTGTATAAATGCAATCGGATTACTCTAGATGGCGTTAGAAAAATAATATTTAGTACTCAAAGATTTTTGTGATTGCCTAACTCAGTATTGTTTAAGCGCGCGTCTAAGATGGAAACCAGGAAAGAGACAAAGGCGAAATGCATGTGAGTGATATTTATGGTCCTGATATTGTAACAGTCAATCATACAGAATTTTGTTTGACGTCAAATTGCATGTCTCTCTGGAAGTTTAATTGCCGAAAATGCCGAAACTACGAAAGTCTTCAAGTTTGTCCATCTGGTAAGCACTGTTCCGGTTGTCTAGGAAATAAATATTGCACAACAAATTGTTCGGAACCACTTGAATATGATGAAAAAAATCTCATAAACCGAATTTCCACCTGTGAATCAGTCGCTGCAGACTTATGCCAAGGCCAAGTGAATACGATAGTGATCGAATCGCAGTTAGCCGGCGCAAACGGTGGCCAAATCAAAATTGATAATCAGGAAGGTCTTACCGTGTGTGCGGTGGGATTAGTTGCCGCTAACCAATATCCAAACTCTTAGTTCGGACGTGCTCTGTCAACAATATGACCATCTAAAAGAAGCAATCGCCCAGAAATGGTCAACTTTTTGCAATAGAACAGAAATTATGTTCTATTGGGATAACGCCGGCTTACGAATATCGGAAGTAAGTCACCAGAAGTTTCGGGATCTTAGTTTTAAGTGATTACTATCAATTCCTGCATATTACTGGTGAAAATTTCACCCCAAGAGAATCTCATGAGAAGCTCTTGCGAATAGGAAGGTGGGTTCCTATGAGAGGTACATAATGAAATCACCTACAAAATATCAACATGTTATCGAACGAAATGTTCATATTTGACCTAAATCGAATCATTCTATAATAATTACGCTAAAAAAAAGTCTTCAATGGCATGTAAAAAAAGGTATTTTTTTTACAATCCGCTTTTTATTCAGTTTTAATAATTGATGTCTTACACCAATAAACGGTTGTTGATTCCACAATGCAGCGCACGAATCGTGATACACAGTGCCAATGTCAATGGGGACCGTTGTTTAAATATGTTGAAGGAGTCTTTTGACCCATAAATGCACCATAGACTTATCCGTTTCAACAGCACTTGGTTTCAGCAAGGTGTAGGAACCTCCAACGAAAATTCCCAAACAAATGAATATCAAGGAACTCCACTTTCCTATGGTCACCAAAACTTTCCAGCACCAAAATTTTTTTTTTTTGGGGTTATTTCAAGTAGACTATTAAAATGATAACTGGTGCGATCCCGACTTCAATCCTTATGCGTGAACGAGTGTGGAGGTCATTTAAGGAGTGTCATCTTCAAACCCAATTAGTTATTAGGTGCGCAATTAAGTTCCCGCTGTTAGCCAACAGATGGCGCCAGCTGTGAAAGTTAGTCAATTCTGCCATAACCTAAACGTCTTGAGTTAACCTTAAGTATATGGTAAACATACCGCCTCGACACAATAGTGATTTTCTTTTTACGTCATATGTACGATTTTGTGTCAAATAATCGTCATTTGCGGGAAGTATAGATTTTGTTCTTTCAATCGAAGAAACCGTTGGTTAAAGCTCATCGAAAGCTTCAAAACGTTTACGGAGATGCTGCTATAAGTGAAAAAACGTGTTGAGGTTCGATCCGTCGCTGTAAAGACGATGATTTTGATGTTGACGACCGTTCGCGTGAAGGAAGACGAAAAACCTTCGAAGGCACTGAATTGACGGCATTGCTTGATGGAGAATCGTGTTAAAGGCACGTAGAGCTTGCTTTAATATTAGGAGTTACTTGCCAAGCCATTTCCAAGTGATTGCATGCGCTGGGAATGCTTCAAAAGCAAGTAACTTGGGTTCCTTATGAGTTGAAGCCAGTGGACGTTGAGTCGTTGAGTCGTTTTTTTTTTGCCTGTGAACAACTGCTTCACCGACAAAAAAGGAATGGTTTTCACCATCGTATTGTAACGGGTGATGAAAAATAACAATCCAAAGAAAAGAAAGCCATGGGGCTGCCTGGTCATGCTTCTACGTTGTCGTCTCGGCCGAATATTCACGCTGCGAAGATCATACTCTGTATTTGATGGGACCAGGTTGGTGTTATTTATTACGAGACGCTGAAACCAAGCAAAACCATAGCTAAAGATCGGTATCGGCTTCAACGCCCACAATACGCGGAATGGAATGAAAAAGTGATTCTTCAGCATGACAACGCTTCTCTCAAAATGAGAAGTCTTACCACATCCGCCATAATCTCCAGATATTGCGCCGTCCGGTTATCATTTGTTCCGTTTGATGGCACACGGTCTGGTTAATCAGCAGTTCCGCTCATATGACGATTCGTCTAGATTCGTAGATAGCCTCAAAAGATTCGAGCTTTGCCAGAAAGATGGGGGAAAATAGCAGCTAGCAATGGACAATACTATCAATGAAACATTTGTAAAGTTGCATATTTATAAAAACCAACAGCGAGTACTTAGTTGCGCACCTAATATACAAACTAAAATTTATTTTTCTATATAACAAAAAGTAAATAAATGAAATATAGTGATTTATAAAAATGTTATTTAAATTTCGTTTTGTAGCATAATTGGTGCGCTACCCTGTATTTCGTAATAATGGTACTTTTTGTAAAAAGCTACATTTTACAATCTCCCAACAAAAAGGCATGTAAAAGTCGAAAATAAAGTTTAGTCTTACACAGTAAACATCGACTTTTCTGTTTTTCACAAAACAAAAGTCGATTGAATTTTCCGCTTTTTCCTACAAGAAGCCATGTGGTCGATTAGTCTAAATTTGGTTTGTAGAACTCCATCTGAATACTTTTGCCCCAATACAAAATGACGTTGGACGAATCTATACGTAAGCCAGTTTACCTAATTTAATTTCCTTTACTGGATTCTTTTAAATCCAAGTTTGAATTCCTTCCTGTTAAGTAATTTATAAGAACTTCATAAAAGACGGCTTTTAACAGTTTTCCAGTACTATTTCAAAAGAAGTGTTTGGTTTCCACATTTGATATAAATCTCTATTAGGATAAGCCATTGCTAAAATCATAAGTGATTCATTGACTATTCAAGAAATCGAAGTCAATCCCTGTAAAACGTTTACTAAAGCTTATTGCGACCTTTTGTTGCTAGCAGTAAATGCACCTCAAACAATTAATTTGCGCTCTTTTGTAATGCACTGTGTGAATGCACCTCAATGTATACTTTGAATGCACTCGTCTGCTTTTTTTTTGTATTTTTTTTGGAGCAATGCAATCAGTACTCAGTTTCACACAATTTTGTACTCCCGCCGTCATAGCTAAATACACTCAAAGATGCAATGTAATTGTATTTTCAGTATTTTTATGGCTAAATCCTTTTTGGCTGGCCGTTGTTGTTGCCATTGGTAGTTGCAGTGGCAGGAGATTTGCATTACATTACTTATGTGGTCGTTTCTGATAGAGGAGCCACCTTTTACCTAACTATCGTATTCAAGGGTATCCAGGGCGAGGAGCAGTCATTTTAGTAATTTCCATTCAGGACTTTTTGATTGCATCGCTTATCGACTGATGGTTACAGAGAGCTGAAACGAAATAAAAGGGTTACAATTCGAAGGGAGTGCTTCCTTTCAATATGTTTTTTTTTTTTTTTTTGGTTTGGTATTTTGTTGATAAGTCGGTGAGTTTCGGCCTATCAAATAAATTAAGTTCAATGCGTTATTACAGTTTTGATATTTTATTGAAGAGAACATGAATATTTACTTCATATTATACATTATTCTTTGGGTAATCAATCAATCTTTTTTTTTGCAAAAAAATGGCACACTTTGTACATAGATATATTTCGATATTTTCCGTACATTTCTTTCAATATCCATCATCGGTACCTTTGACATTTTATGGGTTTGTGTTTTATGCCATTTTTCTGGCCAACTTTTTCCT
>JAHXMU010000131.1:167546-188484 GCA_019455685.1 Philornis downsi | reverse complement strand
AAAAGGTAATTGACAGCACATGGGTATATAGAATAAAGCATCGTACAAATTGGAGCGTTGAGCGGTACAAGGCAAGTTTAGTAGCATGAAATACTAAGCAACAATACAGGATTAATAACCAAGAGATATTTAGTCCAATTGTGAGGTTCACATAATTTCGGCCAATTTTGTCAATTACAGCGATGGATAACTTGGTGCTGGGTCAGTTTGAAGTAAATTTAGCGTTTCTATACTGTGATTTGGATGAAGATGTTTTCATGAAACAACCAGTGGGGTTTGATGATGGAGAAGAGTCAATATATGTAAAAACAATCATCACGCTATTGAAATAAAAAGTTCACGGAATTTGTTACGAAATTCAATTTCGTGTTTCCATAAAGAATGGACCGGGAACTAAAGTTATTCTCTCGATTTATGTTGATGAAGGGCTTATTATAGCTTCAATAGAATAGGAAATGAACCCAATAATTGATTACCTACAACAGCAGTTCGATATTAAATTCTTTAAAGTAAAATGTTTCCTCGGTTTGAAGATTTGCAGGCAGAACAACGGATCATTTTATCTGCATCAAAAAACTTATGCAGAAAAGGTAATACGTCGTTTTGATATGGAAGACAGTAATGGAGTATCAACGCCGATAAATCCAAATCAATTAGTTGATAGCTTTAATGACTCAAATTCTTCAAATGTTCCATGCCGTGAGGGTGTTGGAAGCTTGATGTACTTTGCGACTGTTACGTAAAATCAACGATGAATAGTATAGTATATAGTATAGTATTTCTTTTGGTTGCGGATATAACTTTGAGTTCACTGGGTGATGCAGATTTCGGTGGATTTATTTTCTTTCAAGGTTTCAGCTGGAGTTCCGAAAAACAGAAGTCTATGGCACTATCAACAACAGAATCAGAATATATCATAAATGTTAGCTGTATTTAGTCTACATGGTATACAATGAATGTAAGAGACTATAGTTTCTTTGTGTATAAGGCTCGGATGCCACCTATCACTTATTAGTTGAACTATTGTGGTAATTATGAGAGACCCATAGATAACATAATAATTGATGTTTATTTTAAATATTAAAGATATTTTAGTCTATACGGAATAAATGGACATCTACGCATTAATTTTTGTATAAGAGACTATAGCGCCACCAGTCGCATGGTAGTCGTACAATCTTAGAAATTATAGCCTGAGTGTTAGCAGCAAAGCAACACGATTTTACAGCGATCTGTATAATGGTAAACGGTGCCAAAACAGATAACTTGCAGTGGTACACATTGACTTTAGTCTACATTAATAATGCCCATGGTTCAGTTGATATATCAATAATATGCAATATGCTGATATGCAATCAAGGAACTTATTTCGTTAAAATGTCTATTAATGGAGTTGATTGGGCGAAGAGCGACTACAATATTTTACACAGATAATTAAGGTGCCATACGTTTGATAAAGAATCGCGAAGTTCATAAACGAGAATTTCATTTCATCTGGAAAAAATATCAAGAACAAGAATCGAATTTGAATTAAAATATGCAACCAAATCTTTTCCAAAACAACGTTTTGAGAATCTTAGAGATTTTTTTGTTTGCATTACAATGTAAGAATACTTAGTTATGTTTTTCATTTTATTGATTTAGAACATCATGCACAAATAGTGGGAGTATTGAAATCGTATTTGCTTTGATGTTCTAACCAAAATATTATCAAAATATTTTTCAATAAATGTTTTATATCTGCCCCGGACTTCAAACTGAAAGTATTGCTCAAATTTTATTGTATTTTTCGTTGGCTGGATTATATTCAAAAATAAGACGCAGTACGGTCAAGAGACCTTTGGGGCCAGCGGAATGTGGAGTTCTTCGGAATCAGCTCATTCAGTAATTTTCTATACAATTCCGCCTTAACAGGCCTAACCTTGTGATAAACTGCAATATCAAGTCCACAAAAAATTGATTAAGGATTCTATCTCGACGTTAGCTTTGGATAGAAAAACTCTCGTAACTTTCTTAAGTATCATCCTGTTTGCAATATTTGTCAGCCATCCTGTGTTTGCTATTATCACTGACATATGTTCGCAGTATAAAGAAGTGTTGAGTACCAAACGGCGAAAAGTGGCAAAAATATGGATCCAACAAACCGCCGCTTGCATTCGATTCATTTTCATCCAAATCACAATATTTTGGCAAATATCGCTAATATCTGGTTAAAGATATAACAATGTCTTCGAATCACTGTCCTCTGAAAAACATATTCGTAGATGTTGGGATACATTTGCAGTCATTGCATTGAATTGCATGCATAACAACAAAACATTCATCTGCGAGTTATCGTATCTTGCTGTGAATTATTACTGCTGCAATATTGTTTATTGTTTATAGTTTATTATAGCATTTTGTTGTTGGTGCTCGTTGTTGTTGATGATGGTGTTGTTTATTACGAATACTATTATGATTTTGTTGTTATATTCTGTTCTTTCCAATATCTCTGCCCATTCATCTGTGTGCTTAAGGTTTTCTCTTTTATTTTCATTCCGCTTCAAACAAACAGATTTTAAAATCTACCAAAAAAAAGAGGCAGAAAATAAACAAACGTTAAATACACTAAAACGGCAAAATTATTGCGGTTAATAAAATTATGAGTCACAATAAACAAATAAAAAATTCACAATAATAAACAATGGCAATGTTGGCCTTTTACGATGGCGCCATGCGACGTGGCCCCCCCATAGGTGCTGCTGGTATCATAAAGTTTTTAAAAATTGTCTAGAAGAGTTTTTAAGGATGGAATGTTCATATCTTTCTGGTGCGTTGGTTGTATAATTAAAGTCAGAATACATTAAATGCAGTTTTGCTGTAACAATAAATCGTGAATGGCTGCTAAAAGTTGTGATTATTAATAACTGGCATAGTTTTGCAATCGTATGCAAAGAAGTCGTCGGCGAAAAATATTCAAAATTTTACAAATATATAATACATAACTTGGCTTTTAAGCTAGGTGGTGGTACCGGGTTATCCATTTTTCGGTTTTGAAAGTATAAAATATGATTTCAATGAAATTTTTATTTTATAATAATACTTGGAGCTTGCCATTATGTACGAAATACAATTTCATTTAAATGTCCGCTTCTGGATTGGTGGCAGCCATGGATCCTTTTGAGGTAGTTTTCGAAAACTTTTTCACACATTTCGGGCGATATCTCGGCGATAACTTGACGAATATTAGTTTTCAAATGCTCCAACGTCTTTAAAGTACCCCCCAAAACAGTATAACTTCACCAAATCGCATGATCTTGTTGACCAATTGACGTCGCCAAAACATGAAACTACGCCAAAATCGGTCATGTTGTGTGATTCGTTGTACTGCCTTGTTGAAACCACATATCGTCCAGTTTATAATCTTCAACTGCAGGCCAAAAAAAAGTCGGTTACCATACGGTCACAGCGCTCTGAATTTAAATTCAGATTATCCGCCACACTTCTACTAATAGAAGCGATATTTTCCGCTGGCCTGACCACATCTGTAACGCTTTCAGTTTCATCAAATTTATAATCTTGCCAATTCCTTCCTCAGATGGTCGATTATGATGACCATAATCACCGTGTAGGGCAAGAAAAGTGTCTACGTTTGTCGTAAGTTTTAACTATTTCTATGCGTTCTCCGGTTTCTTGCATTACGGGGTGATTCGTATTGCATATTCCACATTCGTTTAACAACCGAAAAACGCGAAAAAATAGTTAAAACTTACTATGAAATTGGTGATTCAAACGTGGACACTTTTCTTGCATTACGGTGTGATCCATATTCCATATTCGTAAATGGCAAACCTTCCACTAAACAGCTGACAGCCTTGCCAGATCGGCAGTTTTGGAACCACTAAATAGTGATTATAGGACCACGCCTGAATTCAGAAAACTTATATTTATTGAGAATGTGATGAGTATGTAGGATTCGTACATTTTCATTTTCCAGCTTGTAGTTTGCTTTCAATCTCTGTTGAATACAAGCGATAGGACACAGAATGAGGGCACTTGCAAAACGCTTATAAAGAATACTAAACGCCTAACCAATAAGCAGAAGAAGATTTATAGAGGAGGAGGAACAAGCGATTTATAGAGGAGGACTCAGAGTTTCAAAATGTCACATTTATAAAACAGGACATGTCAAAAATTGACATTTTTTTAACTTTAGCTTTAACGCTGATGAAGCCTTATGAAAACGTATTAAACTACCAACTGATGTAAAATAAAACCACGTGAATGAATTCAAACACAACACTTCCAGTTATATTTACTGTTAGATAACAGCTGATTTGTAGATATTGTAGAAAGTATAGGCTTACACGAATCCTGAGGCATATATCATCAGCAAGGCAATAGGATCAAATATAAATCAAGCGGTAAATCATTTTAAACTAGTTTATCGATGAGGGCAACTCCACTCCTGGATTATGCAATGGCTGCCCTTTGCAGTGGTTCAAATACGCTTTCAAGAAATATGATTTTCGAATTTATATTTAAACGCTTGTGGTAACAAATTGAATGTTCAAATACACACGTTTTCCAGAAAACCCGTTTTCGAATTATTTGAAAAATGGTTTTTTCGAATAATGTGGTTGAAACCAGTTTTGTCTGACTCATTGCTATCGTCAACATTCAATACGTCCAAAAGGGGACGAATTTAGAAACGTATCCTACGCCTTGACGACGGTGTATGTTTCATATAGAGTTAAGTACATTTGGAGTACTAACTGAATGGAAAAATCTCATAATATTGAAGTTATTTCTATGCTCCACAAAGAACCTCGCATTAACATATAATTGGTAGCGGATAATAAGTTTCGAAAAATTGTATAGACAAAATTTTTATATTCTAGTACAACTTTCTCAGAGTTGAGTGAAGTTTCCAATGTGTTCTCTTAAAAGAGTCGAAAAACGCAAGTTTGTAAATTTGGATAAATGATGAACAAAATAGTGAAATCGTTTTATTTGTATTGTAAGATTTTACAATATATTATGGTGTTTTGAGGCTTAGCTATAAGTCATGAAATATCGCTTAATGAATGTTCAGAAATATCATCACACTATACATTTAAGATCATCAACGATTATTCTCACTATTAACAAGGATTTGAAGTTGAAAATTGATTAATATATTCCAAATGATAGATTCTTATACACAAAAATGATTTTTATTAAGAGTTTTTTTTTTGGTCAGAGTTTTCTCTGATGCAAATAAAACAAATGTATTTCATCATGTATTTCTCAACATTTCGTTGGCTTTCTTCCAACTTCATCAGGAGAGAAACTTTTATTGAAAATTCCTGTGTGAATAATATGTTATGCTGTATTCTATTATGTGATTTGTAGTGATTTTTGTTCTCGACTTACAATTTGTTTTTACATAGTAGTGGCAATTACTTATATTACCTAAAAACTGGACGACACACGACACAATAATGTAATAAAATAACGATCCCAGAACATAAATAAATCACAGTTTAAAACTTAATAACTAATATCACAGAACTTAACACTTCAAAGTATCGCAACGGAATATTGCAGTTTCGTCTGGTCTTTATCCTTTTTAGTATCGACACACGTATTTTCGAATATTTGTATTAATTATAAATAATGGAATATATTTATAATTAATGCAAATATTACAAAATACGTGTGTCTATATAAGTAGCGGAATTTTATAAAAATAGTTTTGATATCTTTATTACTTAATGTTGTATAGTGGGCAAGAATAACTCATACATACCCGAACATACCCGAATTTATATATTTCATCATATAGTTGCAAGATATCTCGATAACTGTCGGGAAATACAAATGCGTCTATGCGAAGACCATAACGTTAATATATTTCAATGTCAGGGGACTACTGTGCACTAAAATATATTAAAATCAAGATTCAAATTTGTTCGCCAAAGTCAAAAACACTTAATTTATTTATTTCAAAGTCGTTTTGTTTTGACAATGAGCACATTAATGGTATAATGTGTACGGAAGTTTATGTACCAGAAGATATTGTTTTATTTAACTTTAACTTATATTAACCATAACTGATTTGCAATCAGCTGGGATGCAATTTATAAGCGTGTTTGGCATAAATCAGTTGAGAAGTTTAATGACTTTTCTGGGAAGATTAACTTATTCGCCCAAAAGAGACCAGATTATATTCCTTAAATTCATAACATTTTATATTCATAAAATCGCTTGCAAAACCAATAGTTGCATCTGTTGGCAAGTCATAATTTTCGAATTGGTATTGACGATTGATGTGAGTTAGGTGAAATAATCCACTAACCCAAAGTTATAGTTGTCGACGTTCGGGCAGTTTTTTAAACGTTCGTTGAAAAGCATAATTTGGTTTTGTCTTTATTTACCCATTTTTCTTGACTCATTCTCAATGTTTGAGGAGGCTGCGGTAACATCTGATAGCTTTCTGCCAATGATATCCTATTGCCGCAGCTTTTTAAATAATCATATCCAAATTCAATTTGGGGAAATTACCCAATAGCATGCCTGCAAGTCCAAATCCTCGTTTGACATTGAATGTTTCAGCAAGATTTCTGACAGTGCTGATTAAGGCAGTTTTCTAAATGAGCAGACAATATATTTTGTCTTTGTCGACAATCAAACCAATTTTTCTTGACTCCTTCTCAATGTTTTGATGAGGCTGCAGTAACATCTAACAGCTTTCTGCCAATGATATTCTTTTACTGCAGCTTTCCACCTGACTTTACTAAAATATACGTGACAGTCTGTGTCACAATACAAAGACTTATGAGCTTCACATATAGGACTGACGAAGGACTTGACTCCTTCTCAATGTTTGATGAGTCTGCAGAAGTCCACGAGGGTTTAACGTGAGTCTCGCCGTGAAGGCCTTGGGACTGACGAAGGTAGCTTACTGTCAATCTTGTGTAGTGCCCACAGTGTTAATATTTGGTCAATTGCGAATTTATCAATTGTAAAGCCGCACTGACAAGATCCGATCATATTAAATATAATACACTTTTCTCTTTCGCATAAAGTCTGACAGGACACAATAAGCTTAGATTCCGACCATCGGGAATGCACTCATTGAAGCAAATCGTGTTTAGGTGCTGAAGCATGCTAATTGTAAGTCTCATTTCGTTTTGTCTCGATGCTAGGTGACCTACACCATGATCGATAATTGACATGATTTCTTTAAATGTTCCCTCCATAACTGTATGGCATTCTGCGTTTCCTCGACGAAATTCCCATCTTTATTTATGTAATCTCTTTGACTTCAAGTGAAATATTTTCATTTCTAATTAACTGAACATTTTTACCCATTACAATATTTATTATTCTATTAATTTCTTTATTTATTTTACTTTTACTTTCGATTGAAATTTCGGGATTTCTTTAAAACCTTCCTCCCGCTCTTTCTATAACCGATTAGACCGCTTATAGTGTTCCCAACTCAGACTCTGCGCAACATTCCTCCTCATCATACCGCGGTTTATCGCGACTTTTCAAGCTTCTTTACAATTTTTGCGTCAGTTGTCATAGAGTTCGTGCCACGAACATTAGGATTAGAATTTATTTTCGCAGTAGTTGACAGAATTTGCTGCAGTAAGCTGTGACTATCTTGAGGATTAGGCAGCTTAACAACATCCAGCTCTATTTGTAATTGTTATGTACGAAGGGGGCAACCAATTTTCTTTCTGCTTCCATTCCATCTTATTATGTGGTAATATGGATGCGTTGCTACGTAGACCGAGATATCTCACTGTTGGACTAAGATCATCTTCCTTTGCTATTTTGGATATTAAAATTACGAAACTGCTGCCCACTGCACCGCATCAGTTTGGTCACAAATCTTAGTTTACATTTCTTTCCCAGGCTTATATAAAATTGGAAAAAAAACTTTCATTCCGATTTGAACGGTCAATGCACATTTTCTATACTTCCTGAGTTTGATTTAGATAATCTCGCTAGCCGGTTTTAGGACTTTGCTCCTATATTAAACATAATATCGATCAACATTTTTCTTTTACTACACTTTTATATAAAATCATATAAAATATGAATCTGCAAGTTCGTTATCTAAATTTTCTACACTGTGGAAAAAACCACAGACATTTTAAAATCTCACAGGACCTGTAAATTGATTTCGATTCACATGAATCGTCTAATTGCACTCAGACTTATTTTATCTGCACTATCTCTGGCCACCAAAGTACGTTCACAATTTAATACCGGAAATTCTTGCTAAAACTGATTTTCCACCTCCTCTAGTTGATGGAAAATGGGGAAGCCAAAAGTTGAAAACTTTTCCTATCTACCTCAAAAACACACTCACACACACATACGCACACTTCTTCGAAAATTGTTGTAGTGAAGAAAATTTACCAATATGATTATCAGTGGAATCAGTTGGTTGCTTCTTTCTTTCTCAACATTCCATCAACGTAAAAATCAACGAAATTATAAAACTTAGATGAAAAAGTTTTTCATTTTCTTGTTAAACAATGAAACCTCAACCACTCAATTGCACTCACACATTGGCTCAAACAGACGAAATGGAGTGGGGAGGGGGAGAGATATTCCTCAAATAACAAAAATGTACATATCAATACATTAACACATGCATACTCACATGTATTTTATAATGTTCATAAGGACCTCAAGGGGTCTTAACAACTGGTATTTTGTCTTTTCCTCTTTTTATCTATCTTTACAGATGAAACGATGGATTCTTAACTTTTAGCTGCGAAGAAGAGGAGTTTTGAAAAGGAATCGACGTTTTTTTAGTTGTTGATTGAGGCAGCTATGAAAGATCGAATGATGGAGTGTGTTTAATCGATCGTTTGATATGCAGTATAAAGTTTATATGATGTGTAACTAGAAGAAATCCATGGTTTTTATTTTAAGTCAAATATGAACCATTTTGTTCAATAATTTGTTGTCATTCTTGCTGTAATGCCATTATGTATCTCTCATAGAAACACTCGTCCCTTTTGGCAAAAAACCAGCACAATCGATTTTTTTAAGCTTCCTTTGAGACGGGAGTTTTTTTCCCACGAAATTATTCACTATAAAAAGGAACAAGGTGGTAATCACATTGCACCAGGTTTGAACTATAAAATGGATCCATGACCGTCTTCACTATGTATTGCAATAAGCGACCCACTTTTCATCACCGGTTACTATCCGCTTCAATAATAGGTCGCTTGTATTGCGATGTAGCAACAATTTTCAGATGGAAATGAGATTTTTTTTTTTTTGCGTTAACTCATCTGATGCCCATGCATCGAACTTTTTCCCATATTCAGCCTTATTATGGCGTTTCCAAGCGATTTATTTTGCAATGTTTACCTCCTGGGCAATCGAAACATTATTTGGATGACGTTTAGACTTGACAATTTCCATTATTCAGTCCACATTTTCAAAAATTGACATAAAAACAGTAACACGGAATCACCGAAGCCAAGATCGCGCGTGAATTTCTCTTAAAGTAATATTGAATATCACAAATTTGTCAGAATAGTTTTTTGAGTGTGAAATTATATCTTTCTAACAGCATCTAGCGTAACGAGAGAGAAAGATTACTGAAACCCTCTATTGGAAAAATAATGAATTAAATAAATTCAGGTTATATACTCGTAATTGAAATTATTATTTATAGTGTGGCGCAAGCAGAAAATAATTCCAATTATTCCGGTCTTAGCCGCTTGTTCTCCAATTCGTCATACGAAATTTTTATAATGATTAGTTGCATTATCACTTGTCAATCCTAATGAAATACACGGTGATTGCTGCCACGATGTTACTTAAATATGTTGAAAGGGTTTTTCTTTCCAGCACTACGCCGAAGAGAAGCGAAAACTCACCAATAGGTTGATTTCGAGAAAATCTATATTCTGTTGGATCTCAAGTTCTATTTGCCTTATTCTTATTTTATCTTTTTGTATAGAGCTATTGCAATCAAAAAGTTTACAAAATGGAACCAGCTACTTTACGGGATTTAAAGCAATGCATTCGAATGATAATCGAAGCAATTCCCGTTGCAATTTACTTTGCCCGTTGTGTCAACTTTCATCAGCCATCCTGTAGTTATCGATCCTAATGCTGTCCTTTTTTCCATATTTGCCAGTATTTTTTTTTTTTTTTTTTTCAGTAGACGTCAACACCGTGGTCAAAAAAGTGATCTTTTGCCCAAATCACATTGGAGTCCATACTTTTTAAACGATTTTTTATATGAAAGCAAAACAAATCAATTAGAGTGATTGTTTTGACTTTTTTTTATTGGATAGCCATGCCATAACTTTAATACTTTGTCACATAGCAGAGAAAAAGACTTGATCAAACAATTTTTAATTTTTGTATTTGAATCTTAGAATGAAGCTTTTTTTTTAGCAAAATATGGAGATTTCTGAAATTTCATAAAAAATTTTCAAAAATATTCAAACAAAAAAAAAAATTGTCAACAAACTATATTTATAATAATGTATTGGGTTATTCGGAAAGTTCGTTCGATTAATTCGTTAGTTCACCATACCTTCCTTCAAACACTACCGAAATTTCCTTCCACCCTTTTTCTCTAAACTGTTCACTATTGTTTGCTTGTGTTGTCGTTCTGGTCGTAAGTGGTTATAGCGTTAAAAAAAAAAAGTTGTAAAAAGTGGAAAAAATGAGGGAAAAAGATTATTTTAGGCATATTATGCTGTATTATTTTTGAAAAAAAAAACTGCTGCTTCAGCCAGCCGAAAAATAAAGTCTGTTTATGAAGAAAATGAACTAAATGAAAGAATTTGCCAGAAATGGTTTAAAATTCTACCAAAATTCTATGGGTGGCTTATCCGTAACGGACGCTCCCAGCTCAGGACGGCCCAAAGAAATTGTTTTCGTGGAGGTGAGGGCTTTAATTATTGTTAATCCCCGTGTAACAGTTAAGGAAATAGCTAAAAAATGCAAAAAAAAAAATCAGTCTCAACCGTTCACGTGGTCATGAAAGAGCTCGGATATGTGAGCAAGCTCGATGTGTGGGTATCTCACTCTCTCAACAAGGCCTCACACTGCCTGGCGGGCACGCCAGAAACTGTTAAAGCTTGGGTGAGAAGTTTTACCTCACCCACCGTACTTCCCAGATTTCGCCTCGTCCGACTATAACATACGAGTATTTCGCAGTCTGAGCAACCGCTTGAAGGTTTTGAATTTCCATAATGACGAGAAAGTGAAAACTCGAATTGAACCCTGTTTTTCAGAAAAACCACGTGAGTATTATGAGAGAGGAATTAAAAAGTTCTCAGAGAGGTGGGAAGGAGTTATTTAAAAAAGGGGGAAGATAATATAATAGATTAAAATAATTGTTTTCTTGTATAAACATTTTTAAATAAATTTCTTTTAGAAACCGAACGAACTTTTTGAACCACCCGATAGTTATCACTTTAGAAAATGGTTGTTCTTGTTATCACACTTTCAGCGTTACAATTATTAGCCTTTCTGGATCACATTAGGAATATAATCTTACTTTGTTTGATACATGGTCTATCATCTGGTAAAAATTACTAAAATCGGACAACGTTTGGCATAACTCCTAAACAAAATTTCCAAAAATTGTTTGATTATATAGGGTGATTTTATAAGATTTAAGTTTTTCTGGTTGCCAGCACTGGTTGGTAATGACGCCCAAACGTCATCTGTCAAAGTGAAAACAGTACAGTAGACTCTGCCATTTCATCATGGAATGACGAATGAAGATCAAACACAATGTCTAATTTTTGGTGAATGGCCTTTAAAAAAGCTCAATCTGCTGTTTTATCGAAAAATTGTGTTCAGCGATGAGGCTCATTTCTTGCTGGACGGATACGTACGCAAGCAAAACTGTCGCATCTGGAGTGATGAATAACCACATGCCATACATGAATTATCGATGCATCCCGAAAAAACGACAGTCTGGTGTAGTTTATGGGCTGGTGGCAACATCGGTCCATTTTTCTTCAAAGACGACTGTTTCTTGTTACCGCCGCGAACGATATTAAGCCATGATACGCGATTTTCCCCCTCAATTGGCTGAGTTGAACTTGGTTGACATGTGGTTTCATCAGGACAGTGCAACATGCCACACTGCTCGTGAAACAATGGATATGTTGAGGGATGAATTTGGTGAGCAGCTTATCTCTCGATTTGGCCCTGTGGGTTGGCCCCTAAGATCTTGCGATTTAACGCCTTTTGATTATATCTTGTGGGGTTATGTCAAGTCGTTAGTCTATGTGGACAAGCCGAACACTATTGAAGTCTTACAGGATAACATGATACGCGTTATTCGTGAAGTACAGGCCGAAATGTTCGAAAAAGTGACGAAAATTTGGACCTTCCGAATGAACATTTTGAGACGGAGCCGCGAAATGTTTACATGAAATTGTCTTTAAAAATTAAATGGCAAAGACCAATTTATCGATTCCAATAAAAAATTTTAATATATGATGCAAATTTGAGTGGTTTATTCGATTTTTAAAAAAACTACGATTAAAAAATCACCTGCAAATAGTTTCACCGAATTTGGCCCCAAATAGCAGGCTGATAATATACAAAAATTTGCATGTTGATAAGAAACAAAAACGAAATGTGTATTTCACGGCTAGTAAATGTTCTTGAAACTTTTTTTGTCGACTGTAAGAGCTAATAATAAAACACTTTCTTATATATTTTAAAAATATTTTCAACTGAAACTCTCATCATGACATACCATAAGATCTCATGTTGCCCTTCATGTCTTCATATCATTCTTATACGAAAAATATTTGGAACTTATAAGTTCGGTGTTTTATATTTGACGTTCTCATAATCAACTGTTTGAACTCCTATTTTTGAAATCCCAAAAAAATAAATTCTGTACATTCCACCATCAATCCAACATGGAACTGTGCGCAAAATGGCCCCGCAGCTAAAAATATTGTTTTCGTTGTAACTTGAATGTTAGAATGGAAGTGGACGCCTCTCCGGGGTCTCCAATGATAATGAGTACAATTTAATATAATTTACCAATTGATCCTCTTACAAATGCTTAAATTAACAACTATAATGAAAGGTTTAAGAATAACAATCCCTACATTCATTTGTGCAAATGCTGATAGGTGCATTTACTATCGTATTTGCCGGCTATCTGTAACTGCACACCAGCTCTTTTTATTGCAAACCCACATACTAAGAAGTTTCCCCTGCTAAAAACAAAAAAAAAAAAAAAAGTATGAAGAGCTCAAAATACATTCGCATGCACATAAAAAGTAATTTTAATCGAAAATTGATTTATAATTGAAAAATGCTTTTCTTCATCACCATCATCATCATCGGCGTCGGTAGCATCGTTTTGCTCGTCTTTTTACAGAAAATTGATTTACCGCATAAACCTTAAGAGGCAAAAGAAATTCCTTAATGTGCAGAAAAATGCCAACGACCCCTGCAAGTTTACAATGCTTGGCAAAATATATTAAATGAGGGTGGGAAGACTCTCATTACCTCAACAAAACAGTGAAGTTTTCTGAAAGTTCAAAAACTTATCGACATAACTAAAAACAGAATTAAAATGTAGTGCGTGAGGGTAAGAAGATATGCACGATTAGTTATTACTCCACTAAAAGGACAAAATTGTGTACATCAATTTGTATCAAAAAGAAAATTATTCACATCCCACGGATATTTTTCATCACTTGCGGTTATGCCATGTCCGATGCCAAAGATCCGTTGCAAGATTAATATGAGAACGGTCCCAAAACTAGCCGACCTGACGTATAGATAGTGCCAGTAATTTGGGAAAAAAATATCTTGATGGAAAATGGCAACCTTATACAACATATATTTTAAGTCTCAAGGCGCCACGTTGTTTTGTTTTATATTTGAGCCATCGATATTAAACGACCTCAGCGAATTTGTAAACATGGAAAAGGAAAAGCGAGGCTGAAGCCCGCCGAAAAATAAAGGCTGTTTATGAAGAAAACGGGCCAACTGAAAAAATTTGCCAGAAGTGGTTTAAAAGATTTTCTACGAGCGACTTAACCATAACGGACGCTCTCAGATCAAGACGACCAAAAGAAATGTAATTATTATTAATCCCATGTAACAGTTAGGGAAATAGCTGAAATAATCAAAACAATCAGTCTCAACCGTTCACGGGGTCATAAAAGGGCTCCGACTTGTGGGCAACCTCGGCTCACACTGCCTCGGGGACCCGCCAAAAAATTTCAGAGCTTGGATGGGAAGTTTTTCCTCACCCACCGTACTCCCCAGACCTCGTCAACTCCAACTATCACCTATTTCACTTGAAGGATTTAAATTTCCACAACGGCGAGGAAGTGAAAACTGAAATGGAACGCTGTTTTTCAGAAAAACCACGTGAGTTTTATGAGAGAGGAATTAAAAAGCTTCCAGAGAGGCAAGAAGTTATTAAAAAGGGGGGGAAATTATATAATAGATTAAAATAGTTGTTTTCTTGTATAAAAATTTTTAAATAAATTTCTTTTAAAAACCGAACGAACTTTTTGAACCACCCGATAGTTATCACTTTAGAAAATGGTTATTCTTGTTATCACATTTTCAGCGTTACAATTATAAGCCTTAAGAATTTAATCTTACTTTGATACGTGGTCTATATCTGGTATAAATTACTGAAATCGGACAACGACATCGAAATTAAACGACCTCAGTGAATTTGTAAACATGGAAAAAATGGTCACCGTATAGTCCATAATTCTAACTTGAAAGTTCTCAGTCCGACCAATATTAAAGCCCAGTTAGATTCTCCCCTGTGGGAGTCTGCTCCTTCGTTTGGGTAACAGAGTTCAAACGTGGCCGTACGAGCTGCCAAGACGAAGATCGTAGTGGACAGTCAATTGAGGTATTCACGCCAGACATGGTTAAGAAAATACACAAAATGTTATTGGATGATCGTTGGCTGAAGGTGCATGAACTAGCTGAAATGATAGGCATTTCAAAAAGTACTATACATCATATGTATATTGATCAACGATTTGAAGATGAGGAAGATGTGCGCAAAATGAGTGCCGCGCTTGCTTTCAATAGAGCAAAAACAACGTCGTGAAGATGTTTCAGTAGAATGTTTGGCGATGTTTCACCGCAATAAAAATGAATTTTTACATCAATTTATAGCCATGGATGAGACATGGGTCCACTACTTCACATCTGAGATAAAGGAAGACTCAAAGCAGTGGACTGGAATGGGATAATCGTGTCCACTGGTGTCTGGTTTTTGCGGTGCGCTTGGGATTATTATTATTGATTGTCTTCAGAAAGGACACCCACCAACGGCGAATATTGTGCTAATTTATTGCAGCGTTTAAGTGATGAAATTTAGCGAAAACAAAATTTTTGTTTCATTAAGACAGTGCTTCAGTTCACACATTGACTATTGCAATAGCCAAAATTAGTGAATTAAAGTTGGAATTGCTTCATCACGAACTTTATTCACCAGATTTAGATCCTATTTCTATTTTATTCTATTTCTTATTTCCAAACTTGAAAAAATGCCTCGGTGATAAAGGATTTGTCAATAATGAAAAGATGGAATACGCGGCGATTGATGGCTACTATAAACAGTGACAGTGCGGCGATTGATGGCTACTATTGACAGTGTTTACCATAAACAGGGTATAAAAGCTATTAAATATCGCTGGGAAAATTGCATCAAGCTAAACAGAGATTATGTTGAAAAATAAAGAAAAATTTTCCCAACCTTTTTGTGTCTTCTTTGTTAGGTCGGCTAGTTTTCGAGCCACTCTCGTATGAGCTAAATTATATAACGCTTGTGGACGGGCATTCACAATGGAGATGTAGAAATGAAGTGTGGTATACTCGTATAAGTGTAACAAAAAGAAATTCATTATTTTTCCATGGCATTAAAGGCTCCATTCAGTACAGCTAGAATGATCCGATTTATATCAAATCCGTACCATTTTATTCTATAAGTTATTACCATTTGGAATGTAATTCCATTATGATTCTCTCATGGAAACGATTAAACTGGTAAGAGACGATTAATTTGGTTTGCCAAAAGTTTAGTCATGCGCCCTTTTATCTGACCTATTGATACTAAATTTATTGCATGGAAATGACAAAATCGTACGAAGCCGTAGCAAATTTCCTGACTCCTCGTAATCAAACTAAATGAAGATTTTCTAAGCTGGCCAGAAATTTCGTCCTTAGTAAAAGAAAATATATCTTTCAGTAAATATATCTTAAATGTGGTAGATGTCAGTGTTTCAGAAAAACATAAGGAGAAGGTAAAGCAAAATACACTGATCAACTATGAGCATTAGCGTACACTTTAAAAAATGTGTTAGTATTTTATAACCTGGAATGTCTCCGAACATCAAATACCCTCAACAAAGTCAACTATACCGATTTTATTTTATTTATAATTAATTATATAATCCAAAAGCCTTCTTGGTCTATACAATATATTATATATTCTATCATATCCAGAACAGATTCATTATTCATGATGCTAGAATGAGAAAAGATAAATTCTTACATAAAAGAGCTGTCAGGAGTGTGATAAAAAATTGTTTTTTTTTTCAATCGAATCGAAAATCGAATTACGTATGATCGATTTTCGTATTTTTTCTGTTATATCGGTTCACATATCTGTTATGTATGTTGGCAATATCAGCAATTGTGGATTGTCAGTTTGTTTTTGACAGATGAAAAGGTTAGTCGTGTTTTGGTGTGCCCTTCTATTTTTTACTATTCGAAAAAATGGAACAAAAAAACTGTATTAAGTTTTGTGTAAAAAATGAAATTAAATGTGCAAGGACGTTTGAAATGTTGACTGTGGCGTTTGGCGAGTCTACTATGAGCAGAACACAAGCCACAATTGTGGTATAACCGGTTTAAGGAAGGCCGAGAAGATGTCAATGATGATGCTCGTCCTGGTCGCCCGAGCACGTCAACAACCGATGAAAACCTTGAAGAAGTGAAGAAAATTATTTTGGAAATCGTCGAGGTTGCTGATGGTGTTTGCATATCGTTCGACTCACGCCAAGCAATTTTTACGGATGTTTTAGGCACGAAACGTGCGGCAGCGAAGATTGTTCCGAAATTGGTAAATTTTGAGCAAAAGCAACGTCGCATGGACATCGCTCAGGAGCTGTTAGACATCGTCAACGACGATCCAGATTTCCTCAAAAAGCTAATAACTGGTGACGAATCATTGAAACCAAAGCCCAATCATCCCAGTGGAAGCGTCCAAGACTGAAAAAAGCACGTCAAGTTCGGTCAAATGTGAAGACTCGGTTCGGTCTTCGATTGCAATGGCGTGGTGCATCAGGAATTCTTGCCACAAGGTCGTACGGTTAATAAGGAATACTACCTTGAAGTTATGCGTCGTTTGCGCGAAGCAATTCGTCAGAAACGCACAGAATTGTATAAAAACCAATCATGGATTTTGCACCATGATAACGCACTAGCTCACACATCGATGCTTGTGCGTAAGTTTTTGGCCAAAAACAAAACCGCAATCATGCCTCAACTGGACTTGGCACCCGCTGACTTTTTCCTCTTCCCAAAACTGAAGACACCGATGAAAGAAAAGCGTTTTGCTACGATTGAGGAGGTAAAAGAAAAATCGAAACAGGAGCTGTTGGCGATACCAAAAACCGCATTTTAGAAGTGTTGCGAGGATTAGAAGAAACGCTGGAATAAGTGTATTATATCGAAGGCTGACTACTTTAAAGGAAATAGAATAGAAATTGATGAATAAATAAATACTTTTTGGAAAAAATTGCAAATAACGGATATTTTGTGATCACACCTCGTATATTACTTTTTACTACTTTATTAAATAAAAATAAATTTCTATATTAAACAAAATTCTCAAAAGAACATCCTAAGGACTTTTTCACTTGTCCAGAAATATGCTTTCTTTATTAGCAAATCGTACAATACGAAATGAAACAGATATTTTTGCCCCGAAATACTGATGAAAAATTCAACTTACTCAATATATAAAATATTTTGAACATTTTTACAAACATTGTTTTGGGGCTTCTCAGACTCTCCTTTTTAAGGTATCCAACAAGTTTCAAGCTGCTTGAAACAAGTCAAGCAGTCAGATTTGTCAGATGTAACTTTTTCGAAATTCTAACAACAATACAGTTTCCCAAATGAATAGGAAGCCTTTGCATTACCCCATGTTTCATATAACACAGGATCTACTGTTCTCTTATCAGCAACATTGGTGTGGTTTAACGTTTTCTTCCAGTTCGCCTGCCCTCCCTTTCAACTGCACATTCTTCCGGCCTTTCGATAAACAAACTTTATTCGCACTCTAAAAACTCCTTAGCTACGCACTTCTTTAATGCTTCTCAATGGTCGGATAGATGTAATTTTGAAAATGAATAAAGTTTTGCTCACCATCGAAGAAGCAAAAGGATGCTATAATCTTAAAATAGAAAAATACAAAAAGAGTGAAATCTGTAAGTGGGTTTCCGTGGTTTCATTAAAAGTACTAAGTAAGCGCAAATCTCTTGTTTTGCATCATCTCAAGTGAATGGAAAAAAACAGTTTCCATTTCCTTTTTCCTGGAAACTTAACATAGGAAAGAAAACCAAAGCAACCAACCAACCAATGATGGTGTATTTGACGTTTTGCGCATAAAAAAAAATTAAAATCTTTTGATGCGAAAACTATTACACAAGATTTTAAACATAAGTATTGAAGTTTTTCAAAAAGCAGATGAATGGAACTCTCCCCCACCCCATTCAAAGAAAGATCGCTCAAGACGTTAGTCTAAATGGTTGCAAGATGTGTTGTGGTTTCTGTGTTGAAGATAAGCGTTTTTTACGTTCCAGCGTAATGATGTTAATGACTCTTTTAGCACTGTAATACAACGGATTAACAGAGAAATTATTTCCTTTTTCACACTCTCCACCCCATGCAGTTCTTCTATGTGCCTTCAATCAACTTAATTAAGAAATTTGTAGGTTCAATCTGTTCCTAAGGACAAGAGGAGAGGAGGAGGACGACGGCAGAACTTTATTGATTTGAATTTTAAAATTTTGTGGCTAACTTTGATTGTGTGCGTTGCTTAGCTGTTCTCCTCCGTTCGCATTGACACACAAACTAAGATACAAATTACATTTTATGGCTACGATTAGCAGCCGTTTGCTGTAGTTGTTGTCGATTTTAGCTAAATATGTTTAATTAATTATATTACTCTAGTGGGGCTTTTTGTCGTTGTCAGTCAGTTTTGATTTCATATGGACTCAAGACCATAATTGTCCATGTCGCCAGATAATGATTACAAACAACATTTTTTGTTGTACGACCGCATGCGCGTCTATGTTAGTTGAGCTTGGTAGGCAACTCGGTGGATGGGAAGGGTAGACAAGTAACAAATCATAGTTGTGTTTCATATTTGTTTTCATATTCAGCTCAGGTCTTTGTTAATTTAACCAAATTTGTTAATGATTTTATAGATAAAACCTCATGGCAAACATCGATCAGCCACTTACTTGACTGACTAACCAACTGACCGTACAGCTACGACGAGTAGTGTAACATTGGGTCAAACATACGCGATGTAACCAACACCCGGGTACGTATGAGTAACAGCATCGTCAAGTGGTCGTAAACGGCCAAATTGGTAGCAGCCACACATCGTTTAGAATGTACTCGTATTCGAGTCTGTTGCTTTGGCGTACAAGTTTTGCGTATTTGAGCCATATGTGTCGATCTGTAGACATAAATCATGTTTCCATAAATATTTTCATAATCTAAATGACTAAAATTCAAATACTAGTTATAGGCGAGATAAACGGCCAACACTGACTAATAATCAAATCGACTCTAAACAAACAGCTTTAGGCCAAAATAAATTAACACTTGCCCAAGCACAGTGGTTTGGGTAGCAGTTGGTTTGCATTGAAAATATTATGTTAGTTCCAAAATATAACAAATGGATATCCAGTGAATAACTCTAATAGGAGTACACTGAATATAGTAACCGGTTTTCTAATTTATCTTTCAAAATAATATAATTTTGGTGGTAGAATTTCGTTATCTCTCACATGTAGACCATTTGCTGGGAATGCTTCCGTGGATCCAAATCCGCAGGTTTCGAACAGCCCTACTTGCAGACAACTTTACTGTTTTCTAAGCAAAATATTGCCAATTACATAGAGATTTCCTACAATGCATATTTATAGGGTGGCGCACAAGGAACGTTAAGATTTCATCAGTGAATACATTTTTTGCTTAAGTCTTTTTTTCGTCTCTTTACAGTATTAACTAAATAATACTTGGGAAATTTATGATAGAAAAACTTAGCACAGAACAAAAAACCAAAGTTGTTCAATTTTGTTTTGAAAGTCAGCATTCGATTATTCAGATCATATTAGAATTTCTTCCATGTTCGAAATGCTCTTAGCGCTCCAACAATTTACCGATTGATTCAGCGTTTTTGGGCAACAAGGAGCTATCTGTGATCTTCCGCGTGCTGGAAGACCTCGTGCAGTTCGAAATGAAGTGACCATTGCTCTAGTGCAAGCAAGTATTGAGGAAAACCCCGAAACTTCCACCAGTCGACGTTCTCAGCAGTTAGAGATGTCTAGACGGTCTTTGCAAAGAATTTTACATACTATGTTACATCTTTTCCCATATAATATGCAATTGGTTCATGAGTTAAAACCAAATGATGCACTAGAGCGCATTCAATACAGTCGCCGTTAACGTTACTTATGCGCCACCCCTTGTAATGTATGCTTCAGAGTGCCACAACTTACATGAAGTCAAAAATTATGAACATAGGTATGCTGCATCAAACATCTAAATTATTTTTTTAATTTCTAATTTTCTAATTTACATTTCAATGTAATAGCATTTTGGTGGTAGAGTATCTTCATCTCTCACATATAGGCCAATTGTTGGGAAAACCGTG
>JAHXMU010000131.1:116739-152546 GCA_019455685.1 Philornis downsi | reverse complement strand
ATGGCGTTGCCAGATGGGTCCGTCGAATATGGGCAACCCTGTATATGGGCAGACAACTGTTGGTTTTTGCACCACAATAAAGTGCCATCTCACACCGCATTGGCTCTTCATGAGTTTTTCGCAAAAATGGAACATACTCGTATATCGCTCGAAAACCACTGTATTTGCCTGATTTAGCAGCTCGTGACTTTTGATTATTACCTAAACTCAAAAAGCCGGTCCGATCACACTTTTTTGTCGCAAGAAGAGCATCCATGTAAATTGCAGCGCGCTCTGAAGATCATACCCTAAATTGACTATTGAGCATGCTTCGGGGAGTGGAAAAAAAACGTTGGCATAAGGGTATTGTGTCTGGGGGGCATAGCCTGAAGACGATGAAATGCAATTGGACAAATAAATATGCGTCTTTTGGAAAAAAAAAAAAATAAATAAATAAATAAAAACTTGTTCTATTGTTTGTCTATTGTTTGCTTTGTTTTAGTCATGATCTACTTTGAAGGCAGCTAAATATATAAAAAATGTATGTTTTATTATCCAATTTCCGATACTTTTCTGACATATTGTAATTTCGCCTATTCCAAATATGTTCTTACAAGGTTTCGTATTGAGCAGTATGTGGTTTCATTGTACTACCGCACACCACTCAATGAGTGCTTTCGCCCTTCCTTGTACCCAGCTGATATGGTCTAGTGTGACCAGTCATGCTTCCATTACTGCAAGGATTTCATTTTGATATAACTGAGGCAAAGTATCAAAATTCTTGAAGGCATTGAAGCTATGCTCACAATTTGGTGTTATTGGGGAAAAGAAGTCGAACATATCCCACAGATTTTCTTTGTATCATATACCACACTATAGTTCGTCTATGAAGCAATGGAACCAATCTGGACACGTTGTATCACTTAAAGCAGCATCTCCGTAAAAGTTTTGAAGCTCTCGATGAGTTTCACCCGCCGTTTTCTTCGATTAAAAGAAGATAGTCAATACTTCCCTCACTACATGAGTTTAGTTTATGGCAGAACCGATTAGCACTTACAGCTGTTGCCATCTATTGGCAAACAGCAGGAACTTAGTTGCGCAGCTAATATAATATAATATTTTAATTATATATATATATATATGTATTTAATTCTATATGTTTTTAATTTAAATTTGCATTACAAAATTACCAACCAGGCCGTAGTTTTCATTGGAATTTGATTATAATTAGTAGGCATGATTTGCTTGAGACAATAGATAAGAAGGATTCACGGTTTGATGGTTCGTAAAAGGCACGATTCAATGACAAAGCCCTCTCTCGACAAACAAAAATCCGAATGTACCAGACGTTGGCTCTACCTATCTTGTTGCATGGCGCAGAATCCTGGGTTATGACGCAAGCGGATGAATCAGTACTGGCAGTTTTCGAGAGGAAAATACTCCGGAAAGTATATGGACCCATAATCGTTAACGGAGAGTATCGGAACAATGAGCTGTATGAGCTATATGCCGACATCGACGTGATCAAACGCATTAATATACAGCAATTGCGTCATTGGGTCCTTTTGTGCGGATGGACCCAAACGCTCCGGTATGAAAAGTTTTCCGTTGGAAGAACTAGGCTTTTAAAGTACTATCGAAACTTAGTGTGATGAATTGGAGGAGAAGCGTTGAAGATCGAAGCGTTTTTAATCATTTCCTACGGGCGGCGTATTATAGATAATTGTGGCTATTCCAGTCGCCACCTAAGAAAATAAAGTACTGAATCCAGCTTTTAAATAATAAGCATTGCAGCATTTTTTTAGCCGTTTATCCAGTAATTGAAAGCCATACCTATATATATTAGGATTATACAGATGCTGAAGTGATTACTTATACAATTTTTTAATTTCAAGGGATAAACGGGCAAAGTCGATGTATTATGTGGTAGAATAATATGTATTTGGCACGCCCACTTGCCTTTTGATAAGTCGTTACCTTATCCATGATGCTATGACGCAAGTGTCAGAATTGTGCGAATTTATGCAGCAGGGAAAAAACTTACCCGTACTAATGCTAAATCTATCTGTTGGAAAGTGATCTAATTTGGGTACACTCCAAACCGTGGTATGTGGGTGACGCGGGAAGGAACCACTTCATTTTATGTACAATTGTAAGGAACCTCCTGAGTTGTGGACCTACCCAGTTGTAAATAATACCATTTTTCACTATGATAATAAGCCAAAACCATTTTTCACTATAATAATAAGTCGACATATATGGTGTGACGAATTGGAGAAGAAGCGCAGAAGATCGAAGCGCTTGGAATTAATTTCTACGGACTTCGTACAATAGATAAGGAGGTCTATTCCAGTCGCCACCGAAGAAGAAGATATATGCCGGCAACCCGATCCACACAGCCACTTATCTGACGATGAGTTGGTACATCAGTTGCGGCATTGCAGGCCGCACTTCATGATGGTGGGTATGCAATTTTCGGTCTGTTCGAACTTTTGACACCTGTCCACTTGTTGTTTTCTATATTTATATGATTGCTACATAAAACCTTGAATTACGTCCAAATGGCATGAGATCATTATATCAGACAAAGACGTCTTTTTTTTTTTTTTTTTGATACGTTTTATTCGAAATCTGCATTAAGTAAAATGACCAGAATTTCGGAAGAATTTTGTAGAGAAAGAGAATGCGCAAGACGGGAATATTAAATAATTATTTTGTTAATTATAATAATTTGCAATCCAAGCCTAAAAGATAAACTTACTTATATAATATATAACAGAGAGGTAAATAACGATGCCGCATGCACCACATATTTATCTCAATTTTTATCTAAAGTAGCCATTGTTGCATATAACCAACCTATTTATATCACCCACCATTTCATTTGTCGGTCGAACAGTTGCCACAGAGTGCAAGCTGCTATCATTTAGTCAGTCATTCAGCCACCAGTTATGATATGAAATGCCTCAGCATTACTTTTGTGCAATTCAACAAATCAACAGCAACAACAGCGGCAGCAATGACTGCAACAGCATTGCAACGTATTGTATATTCACCATAAAAGTATTCCGATATTGTACGTTCGAGTATTGTAATACGTTCGTTCATATTTCAAATCCAATTCGAAAACGTTAAATAAAACAAAAAGGCAACAAAAAAAGCTTTTTATCACATACCGCTCGCGCTGCATGTCACTGCATCTCAAGGGAATCATCATTGTTACTTTGCTATCGTTGTTGTCGTTGTTGTTGCTATCGTTGCTGGCAATTGCAACTGCTGCTGCTGTTCAGTGTTTCTGTAATAATTTTGTGGGCCAATAATATATATAAAGTCTTAAAATTATGTTGCTATAAATGGTCTTCAAATGAAATAAACCGCTGGCTGCATTCTAAATAAAATCAAAATGCTCAAAATTATTAATTACAAAGCTGAACCACAGGTATATTACGAATGCACGTAAAAACTGAGCGGGCCAGACTTTTTGTAGGCGACATTTTATACAATTGTCGATACCAGTTTACCGCGGGGGATCCGGGAAAAAACAATACAATAGTCCAGGGACATAGGGAAGACCCATAAATTAAGCCCACACCTCTCTAGACTTGAGATAAGGAGGAAGAAAATTGTTCCTTACTAAATTTTATATTTATCGAATTGGTCTTGAACGGTCTCCAAGCGTATATTGATCGTTGGGCATACAAATTAAAGAATATCTTTTATATGTTGTCTTAAGCTTATCAGGGTAAGAGTTTCGGTTATAATAAGAATGAATGAAATAAAAACTTTGGAGGCAAGAACTCACTTTTTAACCATTTAGAAATTTATTTATTCTACGTAAATACTGATACATTTTGGGTTGGGTCCAAATTCAACAGAAACAGTGAAGGCCAAATTTACAAATATGACCTGCTTAACGTCTGCGACGTAGAACGAATATCTTGCCGATAAAACTTTGATATTATCAAAAAAATCTATGACCTTAGCTTCAAAAGCATTCACAAGGAGATGATATTATTTTGTGAAAAAATTACATTAAAAGCAAGAATGCCCTCTAAATTTAAACATCTTAAAAAGCAGACTTGAAATTTCTTTTCAGTCTTCAGCAAATAATTTAGCATTATCGAATATGTGAGAACTTTTGGTCAGCTGTTTAGATGTTACTTTGATTGAAGGATTTTCAATGCAAGTGTTGCATTGTGTGGTAACTTAAGAATCTGCTATATCAATAAAGTGAAAAAGATTTTCTTTCCCCAGCTACACTGCCGTTCACTTGAATAGCGCCATCCTAATCATTTAACAATAATGACTACTATTTAAAGCACACTTCAGTTTTTACTTATTTGTTTCTCCTCCTTGTGTTCCTCAAGGCTCGGTACTTGGTCCAATACTTTTTATTTTGCGCTTGAATAACATGTTTAGTATCTTTGATGAAACATGCATTTCCTACTCATTTGCAGATGATGTACAATTGCTCTTTAAGGGAGAATATCAGTTTGCTGATGTCCTCCAAAGTAATATTATTATGCGTAAAATTTCATCTGCTCATGGATGACGGAAGATAAACGCTCAATCAATATTCCAAACACAAAAACTATGTTTTTTTCTAATCATGATTTAAACTTGTGATTATCTTATCGTGACACACATATTGAAGTGGCCCATTATATACATTGTTTGGGAGTAGTTTTGGATAACAAGCTAAGCTTTAACTATATAATGTAGTTCGGCGTTTAAATTATTCACTTTGAGGTTTTTATAGCACTGATTTAGTATTGCCTAGATCGATTAAGGAGAAATTGGTTCATGCTTATATGATGGTTTGGGCCACGGCAAATGTCACAGGACCATTCGTTCTTGTTGAGCAAGGCGTAAAGGTAAATCGATAAATATACCGTGAAAACAATTCGGCAGAAACCATTAAAAGTTTTAACATTTTTCACAAGGAAAAGTTCCCAGGTCCTTTCTTCACAACAATGTTCACCATATCCATTGGACTTACGTCTAATGGACGCCGGATAATAGCCTAATCAGGGGGCCAAAGTAGGGTCAGCACCTTAAAGATTGTTCTTCGCGGAGAAATTCATCAAACACCTTTATCAGACCACATTTGTGGAGCGTGTAAAGCCTACCCGGACTAACTATATGCTATTACTATACTATATGCTATTACTATACGCTACTATATGCTAGTGGCGTACGTTTTCACAATATAATGAAGTTTTTAATTAAAAAAAGAAAATAAAATTTAACCTTTGTTGCTTATTCAACTGTTCTGAGTACAACAGGACCGATATGCAATTCCAGAAAATAACAAGAAAATGAATAATACATCCAATGAGATTGCAAAAGATAAAATATAATACAATTTGAAGTACTTGGACGCAACTCTTTCATTATCAATTTTCTAGATTTTTAATATGATTTTCATAAATTTGTTCTTTAAGCGATTTTTATGCAGATCCAAAGCCGAAATGTGAAAAATGCGAAGTGTTACTATTATTTCGTATCAATACAATTACGACGTGCTAAAGTTTGCCCACATCCCATCTCATGCTGACTCTTGTGATCTAACAATGACATGACCAAAAATGAACTACAAATATTTAATTTATTTTTTATTTCACAAAAAAAAAAAAAAACAACAAAAATTCGCTTTATTATTTTGTAAATTAGTGTCAAAACAAATATTTTTTCACTCTCAGCATTGTGTGGTCTTGAAAAAATCAGCGCACGACTCCAAAGAATTCTTAACAACAATTTTATATGTGTTGTTGTTGTTTTTTTTTTTCTATTCACTAGAATTCTATAACAATTTTGTTGTTAAGACTATCAAAATGTTTATCTAAATTGAAATTAACTTGTATTGATTTCAGATTTCAGCTGTTGTTTTTGTTGTTGCTGTTGCTATTGCTGTTGCCCATGTTGCCTATGCTCATGGTGGCAACAGAAGGTGTTAACACAGTTGTTGCTGTTGTCGATGTCATTGTTGCTGCTGTTGCTCTGTTGATGTCGGTGTTGTCAGCTTCATCAGTGTTGATGTTTATGTTCAACGCCCACCGCAATTACTAAGCATAGATTGAAATGCCAACAACGAAATCCAAGCAAGCAAGCAGAAAAAAAACAAACGAAATCTCACTCCATTTGCATCTTTTACGAATTGCAACAACATCAGCACTTGGCGTGTTGGCAGTGTAATCTTGTGCTAATATGCAACACAGTCACGAAAGGAAACAAGTGGATCATTTGTTGTTGTGTGAATCTTTTATGCCCAGTTGAACGTAGTGCAAATATTTCGAAATAGTGTAAAAAATATGAAACAGATTCCTGTAAACGGACGAAGTTTTATTTAATGATACAATACAAAGTGTGACACTTCTCCAAATCTCAAGGCGATCAGATTTTAACGCGTTTTTATGTGCTCTTTGGGAATATAAATTAATTGTAAAATGCTGTCGGGTATGTTACGTGAAAGGCTCAAGGCTAACCCAGAATCGATGAAATTATATGAAATTGTTTTGTTTTACAAAATGACATTGGCCGACACGAAGAAAGGCAACGGTTTTACTGAGCCATTTCAACAAAATCACCTGTTACTTACGCATACCGGTGATATTGACACTACTGATTGGTTACAAGTTAAAGCTACCCTTTCAGCCATTGAGAAGAAGTCCGCAAAGATTTTTCCACTAGACGGTACTATGTTTCCTTGCTAGGAAAATTTTTGCAATGGCAACTTTTTTTTGTTACCAAAACTGCAATCAAAATATCTCAAATTTTCGAGTCATAATACGAGTATGTCCGATAATACCTTTGTACATTCATGAAATGAGGTTGTATAGTTAAAAGGCTGTCGCGTTTCCGCCGACATCACCGATAATATAGCGCGATTTTTTAAGATTTTAGTTTTTCATGGTGGCAGCACTGGTTGGTAATGGCATCCAAGCGACATCTATCAAAGTGAAAAGTGTACAGTATACTCTTCCATGTCATCATGGAAAGACTAACAAACGAACAACGACTACAAATAGTTGAAATTTATAATCAAAATTCGTGCTCTGTGACAAATGTGAATCGTTTAATACGACCATTTTATGGTCGTCGTAATCGACTTGCTGAATCAACAATTCGTGCTGTTATCTTCAAATTTCGCTCCAAATTTACTTTGTTGGACATAAAACCATCGACTCGCATGCGTAGAGTGCGTACCGAAGAAAATATTGCAGCCGTAGCGACCAGTGTTAATGACGATCGTGAAATGTCAATTCGTCGCCGTTCTCAGCGATTGGTCATGTGTTATTCAACCACAAGGAATTTTTTTGCCCCAATTGGCTGAGTTGAACATTAGGACGGTGCAACATGCCACTCTGTTCGTGAAACAATGGATATGTTTAGGGATGAATTTTGTGAGCAGATTATCTCTTGATTAGACCCTGTGAGTTGGCCCCCAAAATCTAGCCATTTAACGCCTCTTGATTATTTCTTGCGGGGTTATGTCGAGTCGTTAGTCTATGTGGACAAGCCGAACACTATTGAAGCCTTACAAGATAACATAACATGCGTTATTCGTGGAATACAGGCCGAAATGCTCGAAAAAGTGATGAAAAATTTGACCTACCGAATGGACACTTTGAGACGGAACCGCAGACAACATTTACATGAAATTATCTTTAAAAATTAGATAGCAAAGACCAATTTATCGATTCCAATAAAAAAATTTAATATATGATGCAAATATGAGTATTTTATATGATTTTTAAAAAAACTACGATTAAAAAATCACCCTATATAAGACAATTACTAGGCGATAAACGGGCTGGAGGGCTGGCTGGTTTAGATATCAGCAAGACATTTGAGAAGACGACAACTAGTTCTAATTTCGATGAGGAATGACGAATTTTTTGTACGAAACAGTACGAAATTAAATATATAATGGTGTCTAAGTGATCTCGGCGGAACATTGATATTGCAATGAAAGTAAGCCCAGTAATCAGCATTTGGAAATATAAGGAGGCATAAAATCACCAAAGTTAATTGAGGAGAACAAATTTCAGAAAGACCCTCTGAATTATTTCTATGCGTGATATATTGACGCGGCAAAGGGGACCCCAAACAATGGAGGAATATTCCAAATTTGATCTTACATAGGAAGTATACACTATTTTTAAAATATGTAAATCAGTGAAATCGGAACAATTTCTTCTAATATATGCTAGTATAGGATAAGCTTTAGGGATAATACAATTCATATGCGAGGTAAAATTCAGCGCAGCATCGAAAACAGCACTTAAATCCATTTTACTTTCAGCAGTGAGGAGCCAGTAATCATAAATTTTGAAAACCAGTTGATTGGACTACGAGATTTTGAGAATGAAATATGGACACATTTTGATAGATTTAATAAAAGTTTGTTTAGGGAACACCAGTCAAGAAGATTGCTTAAATCTGAAAATCTAGAGCCTCAGAAATATTACAGATGTTGTGATATATTTTTAAGTCGTCTGCATGTAAAAGAAAATACACTTTTTTTTTTAAACAGTTAGAAATATCATTTATAAATAAATTAAACAACAAATAAGTTATAACTTTGCTCTTTTGTAGTGCGTTAATACAGAACAATACTTGATAAGGACGAAATGATAACTTCGTTGTAATTTTGGGTAAAGCTAAGTATAGACCAGGTCAACAGCCTGAAATTTCTATTGGGTTGTTCGGAAAGTTCTTTCGGTTAATTCGTTAGTTCATCATACGTCACTTCGCATGACGTAGAGTTCTTTCAAACACTATCACAACTTCCTCCCACCCTTTTCTCTAAACTGTTTACTACTTTACTCTTTACTTGTGTTCTCGTTCTGGTCGTGAGTGGTCGTTTTGAAAAAAGTTTTAAAAAGTGGAAAGAATGAGCGAAAAAGAGCATTTTAGGTTATTATGCTGTTTTATTTCAGAAAAGGAAAAACGACTGTTGAACCCAGCCGAAAAATAGAGTCTGTTTATGAACGAACCGGACCAAATGAAAGAACTTGCCAGAAATGGTTTCTCCGTAACGGACGCTCCCAGATCAGGACGACCAAAAGGAATTGTTTTCCAGAAGGTGAGAGATTTAATTATTGTTAATCCCCGTGCAACAGTTAGCGAAATTGCTGAAATATTCTAAAAAAATCAGTCTCAACCGTTCGCGGGGTCATAAAAGAGCTCGGATTTGCGAACAACCTCGATGCGTGAGTACCTCACACGCTGCCTCACTGAGGCGTCATACTGACTTGCAGACCAGTCAGAAACTGTCAGAGCTTGGGTTGAACTCACCCATCGTACTCTCCAGACCTCGCCCTGTCCGACTATCACCTATTTGGCAGTCTGAGCAACAACTTGAAGAATTTGGATTTTCATAACGATGAGGAAGTGAAAAGTTGAATTGAACGATTTTTTTTCATATAAACCACAAGAGTTTTATGAGAGGGGAATTAAAGAGATCCCATAAGAGGGAAGCTTATATAATAGATTAAAACAGCTGTTTATTATACATTTGCAAATAAATTTCTTTTAAAACCCGAATGAACTTTCCGAACCACCTGATATACCGATTAAATTGAACTCAGAAATCTTGTTTTTGATTGACTTTGAGCTTTAACATGCACAATGTATTTTCATGTAACACCACACAAATCTGATTCCGTATCATGGACTTCAATTGCCCTTAAAATATTGCTTTTATACTGCTTTCCGTTTTACACCTTTTTGTTATTGAAACACCGCAATTAAATTCGTGTAGTACTTTTCTAGCATACTGGAAAAAACTGGCAGAACACTTTTTGGAATTACAAGCAATTATGGTGTGCTTTAATGTGAAATTAAACTTAGAAGCATAGCTTAAAGAGAATACCAAATGATTTCAAAGGAAACTAAAGTGTACGACCAGCACTGAACCCAAAACTGTCACATTATAAATGCATTTAAAGCACGCGTGTCTCCGTTCACTAAGCTACGCATTCGTGTGAAACAGTTTGGATATTATTCGACCAAAACGTTTTGAAATTTATGAAAATTTCTTTTTAATATTTCTTTATAATTTTCTAGGGTTTGCCGTAAATATTTCTTTTCCTTCGTTCTTTATTTCACCTGTGATTAATGCTTACTGATAACATAAACACGAGCGTGTGTGACCGACTACGACCAGTCATATGTTTTGGGTAATATCACACTATCTGTAAGTTCATCTGTGCGGTTAAAATCATAACTTTATTGTTACTTCGACTGCACTCTTAAAAAGATTATATTATAGTTTTATTGACTTTATGCCGTCGTGTCGTATGTCACGTGCATTAGGTTGTATACGGTTTAATAGGTTGAGTGATATCGTTTATATTCTGGGAAATGGTTTACAATTTCTGTTCATTTGGAACGTGTCAGATTTCGATGGGTTAATCACGTTTTAATAGTAATACTTGATCTATGTATAAGGCAAGCTATAAAATTATGAGTTTATTATATTACGAAGGCGCAGTGAAATATTAGTATGGTTTAAACTGAGTTTCTTGTTATTGATGTACTAAAAAAAAACTGGAAATATAGGCGCGTATTATGCAATGTTAAGTCATGAGCTAAAATATCAGATAATTTTAATCAGCATGATCCTTATTTTGAAAAAGGTCCAAAAATTCAGTTCCTATTCCAATTTCCTTTGAATTAATAAAATATAAAGGGTGTCCCAACAAGAACGCAAGATTTAAATTTGGCGTCATTCGAAGTGTCATTGTTTAACATTTGAACAATTGTTATTGTTAGGTAGTAAAAGGTACGAGGTTAGTAAAAACGGAGCACAACAAGAATGAACAACGCATTCTCATTGTGAAATTGTTTTACCAAAATAGTGAAAGTTTTGCGGCTACAGTTCGCAAATTGCCATCAATTTGGGGTCACAATAATGCGCCAAAAGAGTCAACTGTAAAGAGATTAATGGATAAATTTGCCAAAACTGGGTTTGTTAGTGATGTAAAAACAACAACGCGCCTTCGATCAGGTCAATTGACGGAAAATGTCACAGCTGTACGTGTTGATGTCGCTCGAACTCCAGCCACCTCAATTCGACACTGATTTGGTGTCTCCAAATCCACTATGCAGCGAATTTTGACGAAGGATTTGCACCTTCATGCATACAAAGTTCAACTGACTCAGGAACTGAAGCCAGCTGACCATGAACAGCGAAGGGAGTTCGTTTATTGGGTATTGGAGAGACAACATGAAAATGCTGATTTTAGCGATAAAATCATCTTCAGTGACGAGGGCCATTTTCATCTTGATGGCTTCGTCAATAGGCAGAATTTTCGCATTTGGGGTGAGGAAAATCCTCGAGTGATTCACCAGAAGCAAATGCATCCTCAACGTGTCACTGTGTGGTGTGGATTTTGGGCTGGAGGAATCATTGGACCTTTTTGTTTGTGAAAATGAGGCATGTCAAGCGCAAGCAGTCAATGGTATTCGGTATCGTGAAATGATATCCAGTTTTTTCGTGCCTAGAATTGAAGAAATGAATATGGAGGGCATGTGGTTTCAACAAGACGGCGCCACATGTCATACAGCCAGAGAGACAATTCATTTCAATTCAATTTAAATCTTGCGTTCTTGTTGGGACACCCTTTATTAAATTCAGAGTTTAGCTTCAATCAAACATTTACCTATGGGGGCAGATACGTTTACGAAAATTCCGGTTCGACGAAAGCGGTTAGCCTCCAAATCCTTGCAAGATGAGAATGCCGTCACATTCAAATTTACGGAGCAAATACCAACCATGGAGGTTGGTCAGAGTTCTCTTCAACTACGTATAAAACAACGCGCGCCAAGTAGTCGGGACGCCGCAGTTGACAAAGCTGTAGCATATACATAGGCAGTGCGTGAAAGAATTCGGAGAAATCCCCTTAGAAAGCAGAAAATCATATCCAAGGAATTGGATATATCAACCAGATCCATTTCTAGGCTGATTCGGGATGATCTGCATATGAAAGCCTATCGTCGGTCCACGGGGCACCTTCTAACTCCTCAGCTAAAAAAAAATTAGGCTGGAAAGATGCAAGCGACTTTTGCAGTGGCACGCGGACAATGGCCATGAAAACATTCTGTTTACGGATGAGAAAATTTTTACCGTGGAAGAAGTTTTCAACAAACAAAATGACAAGGTTTATGCCACTTCATCTAAGGAAGCGAAAAAAGTTGTTCCAAGGGTTCAACGTGGTCATCATCCCTCTTCCGTAATGGTTGGGTGGGGGGTCTCTCACCATGGTGTCACATCCCTCCATTTCTGTGAAAAGGTCGTAAAAACTGGTGCAAAGGTTTACCAAAAAGATGTGTTAGAGGGTGTTGTGAAGGGTTTGACCAATACCCTTTTCAATGGACGTAGATGGATCTTCCAACAGGACTCTGCTCCTGCGCACAAAGCTAAAACCACGCAGGAGTGGCTCAGAGTCAATATTCCTGGCTTTATAGCAGCAGAAGATTGGCCATCAGGGAGTCCAGATCTCAATCCACTGGATTATGCTTTGTGGTCGGAATTGGAGAATATGGCTTGCAAGACTCCCCACAGAAATTTGGGAAGCCTTAAAACAGCATTAACCAGAGCAGCGTCCTCGATCTCCATGGAAATCGAACGTGCGGCTATAGCCCAATGGCCACACCATTTGAAAGCTTGTGTTAAAGCAAGAGGCGGCCATTTCGAGTGAATATAATTTTTTTTAATAACCAATATTGTCTTCTAATAAATGAAATAATTTTGAATACAATATGAATATTGGTTTTTTTTATCGCGTTTTATATTTGTAACAGAACATATGGCAGGAGTAGGTACATCCGCGCAGACCTCTATTCGTCATTATGAATGCTGACAAACGATAAACTCCAGGCGAAATCAGAACCAAACGGTTCTTGAAGGGACCGAGTGTGGGTACGTTTTCTATACTTTTGCTTTATCACCATTATGGAGCAACACACTTTAGATCCCCCAAATATAGTTGTTGTAATTGAAGCTTCGTTTTCTTACCTCACAGTCAATAACTCCAGCAAAACCCGTATTCCGATCCATTCACTACCACTTCACACAGCAAGGCACCGAAGTATAGAAAGAGAGTGAGAGAGAAAGAGAAGATTGCATACAGCAAGAAGAATCCGCTGTGTTGCCGTATTATCATTGAGAATTAACAAAATACGTTATTTTTTGTGACAGCGTCATCGAATGTTTGTCCAGACACTGAGGGATATTTTATAAAATTTGGGAACGCAAATCTGCGATTAGAAAAGATCAAGATTTATAGACTGAAAAATAGCTGCAGAAATGGTAAAAATAATTGAGATAATGAAAATATTCAAAATTCATGTCATCGTATGCCGTTGCAAGTGCTAGATAGAATCAGCGACATTCAGTATTTTATAAAAAATTTTATATATAACGACAGAATCCACACCCAAAGATTTGAAGACATATTGTCATCCTTAATGGATACAATTTGACACACATCGAAGAAAGAAGTTTAGGAATCATGAAACTATGTGCGTAATAATCACTATATTCCTTCCACAAATTAGATTTTTACCGAGCATCTATTCTTTAAGCATGTCGACATAAAACTAGATTTTTACTTAACATCTGTTCTTTGATATTGATTTATTTTGAACACTTTGCTCACGAAAATACTTAAACAAGTACAGGGTGGGCCATATGAGTGGTGGCGATTTAATTCTTCAATTTCTCGGTAACGCGCGGCGCGGGGTGGCGGGGGGATATGTTGTTCGCTGCACCGGTTCCTGGAAATTTAGTCGCCATGGCGCCGTACACGGGAGTGCAGCGTGCATTTTGTGTCCGAGCTTATTACGAAAACAATAAATCAGTGATTACTGCACGACGTTTGTATCGGCATGAACACGGTTTACACGATTTAAGTGAAGTTCCAAGCGCCAATGTGATACGAAAATGGATCAGAATGTTCGAAATAACCGGCTCAACAGTACCAATTACTGTTCGTGGTCGCCCAGTTTCTGAAAGATCAGCCGGCATTGTGGAGCGTGTTCGTGTTTCAGTTCAGCGAAATCCGCAACAGTCAACACGTAAGAGAAGTCAGTCTTTGGATGTCAAAAGAACAACTTTACGACGAATTTTGAAACGTGATTTGCATTTGAAGGCTTATAAGATTAAGATAGTCCAAGAATTAAAACCCGATGATGCCAATAACCGACTTAACTTTGTAAATTTGATGCTAGAGCGGTTCAACAATTTCAACAACCTTGATTTTTAGTGATGAGGCCAATTTTCACCTTAATGGCCATGTGAACAAGCAAAATTGTCGGTTCTGGTCCGAGACTAATCCCCGACGCTTGCATGAACGTCCACTTCACAGCTGTAAGTTTGTCGTGTGGGCTGGGATAACGTCAACCGGTATTACTGGACCATACTTTTTTGAGAACGAAAGAGGGCATGCGATGACGGTTAGAGCGAACCATTATTGCAACATGCTAGTAGACTTTTTGGTGCCAGCTTTGCAAGAACTTCAAGGCAATACCTCGAGGATGTGGTTTCAACAGGATGGGGCCACATGTCATACGGCTAGGGTATCCATAGAGCTGCTGAAAAATGTTTTTCCTGGAAAACTCATTTCGAAAAGGGGGGATATTGAATGGCCCCCACGTAGCCCCGATCTCTCTCCATGCGATTATTTTCTATGGGGCTACCTCAAATCGGTAGTCTACGAGAATAATCCGACCAATTTAGAGCAGTTGAAGAGGAACATTATTCAGGAAAGTAACAAAATTCCGAGAACAACTTTTCAACGAGTTTTCCAAAATTTGCGACATCGGTTCCAAGAGTGTCAAGCAGCCGAGGGAAGCCATTTGGACAACATTATTTTTAAGTCTTAAAAAATTCCCATGCTTCTACTTTTTAAAAATACAAGTGTATTTTTTTTATGTTTCGTAGTTTTTTTTTTTAATTGAATATTTAAACCGCCAACACCCTTATGGCCCACCCTGTATGACATACTAAACACTAGTATGCGGTTATCACGAAGTTTTCGCTTTTCGACGTTTGATACTGATTGAAATTTGAAATAAACGTTTACAATTTCTATTCGTTTCTTACCTGGAACGTAACTACACTTTTTCCATTAGAAATCTAGATCTTCCTATTTGATCTTGAGACAAAAACAATTGAAAACGGGAATCTTAGTTTAACATTGGGTAAAAATCAATTAAAATTAAGAAATTCCATTTAACGATGTTCTAAAAAAATCCAATGACATTTAAATTTTACTTGTAATATCGTTGAAACATTAACTGCAAATAAGAATTTCCATTTCACATTAAGATAAAATTAACTGAAAAGTCCAAAGGTACGCTTTATTCGAACCAAACTGAAGGGTATTTCCGAGTAGTTTATAATGGTTCCACTTTACAGTTTTGGCATGACATGAAATGTTTGGGAGTCTTGTTAGATGATAAGCTGCGCTTTGAGAAGCACATTACTCGCGTTGTTTTAAGTGTTAACTATGCATTGAGGCAGTTATACACAACTAATTTGTCGCTCCCGCTGTACGAGTATGTGAAAAAGCAACTGGTTCATGCCCTGGTTATGCCAAGTATTATGTACTGCTTAGAGGTATACTCTGCTAGTAGTCAAAAATATATGAAACTCCTTGAATTATTTTTGAACGGAGCTGTTCGCTACATCTTTTGCCTCAAGAGGCGTGTACATATGACACCTTTTGTGATTAAATTTCTTGGGTGTTCATTCCCTGCATTTATCGATGTACGATTGTTGTTATGTTTTTATGTACAAATTATATTCTAACCAATGTCCTCGTTTCCTACATGAAACTTTTAAATGTTGTCATTCCGTTCGTAGAAAGCAATTGTTTATCCCCAAACTTTGCCCCCTTACAGCACAATCTTTTAATGTAAGAGTAGCTCGTAGCTATAATGCATTGCCAAAGGAGCTTAGAAATTTAAATGTATCATATGCAATATTTCGTAATAGAATTATCTGTCACATGCAGTTGACATAGGTGAATATTCTTTTACACCTTGAAGCTTGTATTTACGAGTGGTATTTGTTAATAATTGGTTTATTTATTGGTTGATATTAAATATATGATTTTATGTGATCAATTTTTATTTTATATACATTTTTACATTTACTTTGGAGTAGTATTTATTTTAATTTATGCATATTGTGATTTACTTAACAGTTTGAAACTGTAAAATTGTTAACTTGATTAAACAAAAAAAAAAAAAAAAAAAAGCTTTTGCAAATTGGGCTGACCTATGTATATGGCCTTTGTGATCAAAAAATAACCATTGGAATCGTCTTTGGCTAATGTTTAATCGTAAGTTATTATCGACATAATTTTTTTCTTGACCGACGTGTACATTAAAATGTCAGCACAGTCGCCGAAGAGAAGGAATTTTTTGAACATTCTACTTCTAGAGGTTAAAACAGACAAAAGGACGAGAATAGGAAAACGCGCAAAAATTGTACAGGGTTATCCATTTTTCGGTTTCGAGTAACGTTTAGTAAAACACACATAAAGCTGCGATTTCGATGAAGCTTTTATTTCATGGTATGGATTGAATTGACATGGAATTATCTGATATGAGCTGCTTCTTCACGGCCAAATTCTTAATACGGACCTGTGCTGCCAAGAATTGGGCTGTCTGAAGGAAACAATCACCCAGATTATAATAGAAAAGGAATCAGGTCAGGTCACATATACTCGTATCTATAGTAGGTTGTCAGAAGGTCCGTGAACTTAGCTGGGAGATTCTTATGCATCTACCTTGTAATCGCACCTAGCACCAAGTAGTTTTTTGCCAGCAGGGATGAGGGTTTCTATGAGAGAAGCATAATGGAATTACGCTTAAAATGACAACAAGTTATCGAACAAAACGGTGCATATTCGACCTTAATCATATCGTAATAACTATGCCAAATAAAGGTTTTAATGTCTTGCAAAAATAATAGATTTATTTTGACTATAGTTTATGTAATAAAATTTAGTAGATTATTGATTTATAATGATTTATATCTTTCAGTATTCAAAAACAATTGCTCTGCAGAAAGGAATTCATCTTGGCGCAGTGGCAATGCTGTCACTATAACTCTCATTTATAGGTATACCGGGTTATCAATTTTTTGGCTTCAAAACTAAAGCTAAGCAAAACACACATAAAGCTATGATTTCGGAGAAACTTTTATTTCATTATGATGTTTGGACCTTGCCATTATGTACGAAATATAATGTTATTTCAGTTACCGCGTCTGGATTGTTTGCAGCAGTGGATCCTTTTAGCTAGTTTTCGAAAAACATACGGCCCAATGACTCCTCCAGACCGTAATGCGCACCAACAATCACTTATTCTGGATACAACGGCTTTTCCACAATTTCTTCTGGGTTCTCCGAACATTTTGCCTGTTGACATAACCACCGAGTAAGAAATGATCTTCCTCGCTGAAGAAAATTTTATTCGATTGAAAGCCCACGTTTGAATCACCACTTTTGTAGTAAGTTTTAGCTATTTTTACGCGTTATTCGATTGTTAAACGATCTATATTCGCAAGTGGCAAACCTAGATAGATAACACTTCAGGTGACAGGTATTTATCAACTGACAGCCTTGCCAGACCGGCAGTTTTGAAACCATTAAATGGGCAACCTTACATTATCACCTAAATAGGACAAATGATGGAAATTTAAACCATGCAATTGGGAGTAAAACAGGGAAGAACGTGGAACATACCATAGCGTGCAGTGAACGGCTGAAGCTGGAATCAGCCAAATTAAGTTGTAACTCCTTCTTGCTGTGGGTGTACACTCGAAAATTGATTTTTCCCTCAAAATTTCTATCTTTTTGGTGATACAATGGTTAAAAAAGACAAAAAAAAATATTTTTTTTTACTAATTTATACTTTTACGGAGTAGGAAATGAATAGCTAGTTAGCCGAATTTTCAAGGAACGAAGTAGTTCAAATAAATTATTTTCTGCTGTCAATATATTTTCCACCCCATTACTTTCAATTCTTTAAGCACTTTTTTTCTGTTTCCGTACATCCAAATCCAAAACATGAACGGGACTCAGTATCATTTACTACATGTTAGTCGCATTACCATGAAGCCAGAAGCCGGCAAACAATAGCGGGTGAAGGAAGCTAGCAAAGGTTGATGAAACGTTTTCGCTTCCGCGCTGCAAGAAAAAGGATGAACCATTTGTAAATAAGTACGTAGTAGAATATTAGGATGAATTTAATCCCATCTCTCTAATCCATAATTCACAGTTGTTCCATTTATTGGGTTTCAGGTATTTCTGCGCATGTAAACTCCTTCCAAATTTCGAAATTTCGAATTCATTTAGGAGTTTAGCGACACCTCACAACGAATTGTAAATATGTCATCATTATTTCAAATACTTTTGAAATTAAATAAATTTCAGATATTTCTCATTGATCCAGTCATCTAGCACGCATTCCTTAATCATGCGTTCCTTTTTTTTTAATTTTAATTAAAAAATCACTTAATTATTTTACAAAGCCCAGAGCGACGCCCCACAAATGGCTTTTCATCAATAAAGTGACAATTCTGGCACTTAAACAAATCTCAAAAGCTTTTAATAACTGTGAAGACGGAACAGACACCCTTCATGACAAAATTTCAAAAACATTCTATAAGCGAATGAAGCTCCTCGCAGTAGCTTCGCCCGCCTCCTGTTCCACCGCACAAAGTTGCTAAACATTAATTTTGCATACACGAACGTTATGAGTTGTACATCCAACCACGTATTCACATTCATACCTACTACAATATCCGATTGACTGTGAACGAAGAATGACGGCGTCTCTATGGATGACTGAATAAATTACACCCCGCTTAACATCATTTGACATTATAAAATTGTAACTTTGTCACAAAACCGTTCTCTTCCCCCCTCCGCATCAGCTAATGTTTTTGAATAAAAATTTTATGTTTCCGCCAACGAACGTGGCGGCTCGACCGTTCATCATTAAAGGACCATGGCAGCGTTAATACAATATGTATATTACATCAGCGCAGTGGCGGTCTCAGTCCGCCCGTTATTCAGTTGCTGGGCACACAAAACCCACAATTTGTCAAATTCAAAAATTCATCAATATATTTTAGAATATTGCCTACCGACATTGGTGCCCTTGCATTAAACCATAAACTGTTGGCTATATCAAAGGACCTGGTACAAAGGCATGAGTACGGTATTCGTATTACAAACCCCCAACATCTATGATTACCAACATGGTCGTCGTCATCCTCATCACCATCATCATCATAATCACCGCCACCATACTACTCTACTTGGAATGAATGATTGTAATTACGTTTTGTAATTCGTAGCGTAGAGTATGAACTTCCACTTCCACGAATTTGAAATATAAAAAATATTAATCTTTCGCGCATATATCCGCTTCCGCAATTTTGGCTTTTAACTCGACAACTTTGCAGCAACAAACAAACTCTTTCACTTGTTCTCGTCCTCCCTTCGCCGGTGGGTATAGGCTAAAAGTGATTAAAAACACCCTCAACTATTTTGGGAATGAGGAAACAAAGAATTTGAATAATTCGTCTGTCTGCCTGTGCGGGCGGCCACACATCTAGTTTGTGTGTGAAGTTCTTCAACTTTACGGTGAAGGGTGAACAAAATCAGTAAATTGTAAAATTATCAAATTATATTGTATTCACATTACGATTACAAAGTTTAATTCACCGGGGTGGGAGGAAATGAATGGAAGTGTTTAATGTGAGGGGTTTAGGCAAATCAAGTTATTGTCTGAAGTCATTCCAAGAAATATAGGAAATTTAGAAATATAAAATACTGACAAACATAGGTCAATATTTGTACTCTCCGCCTTTGATAAATTTTTTGGAAAATTAATATTTTTATAGCTCTCGGAATATTTTGAAAGCAAATAGTTATTTTCTGAGAATCGGTATAGGTTCAAAAAAGATTGTGAAACTGAAGAAGCCGTAATTAATGTCATAAATTATATTTGTGATGGTTTGGGCAGGGTTTCATGTGGAGTTGGAGCAATTTTCTATGATTTTGCAAAAGCTTTTGATCTCATCGATCATCCTACGGGGTAGCGCACTAATTGTGCTACAATAAGAAACACAAATAACTTTTTTTAAACAATGTATTTCATTTACCTTTTCTTTATTGTATAGAAAATTTAATTCTATTTTATATAAGGCATATGCGTGAATGAGAATACGCATAAGCGACACCTGATCACATAATTACTCATTGCGGCCTGAAGGATTGAAGTCGGTATCGCCTCAATTATTGTCTTTATGGACTGCTTCAATTCAGTCAATTCGCTTTGTACACCTCTAACTTGACATAACCCTATAAAAATAGTCTGGTGACGTCAGGTCAAGTGACCTCCTTTGGGGCCAGCGGATATTAATTTGTCTAAAAATTTTCGTTGAAGCTCCGCTACAACCAGTCTAACTACGTGTGCAGTTGCTTCATCTTGCTGGAAATAAATGCTGCTGAAAGAGATACGTCTTCGGCGCAGTTCTTGGCAAAACAATTCCTTCAACATCTTAAAATAAGGCTTATTACGTTATTACGTTTTGTGTTGGTAGCACGATTCATGCGCCAAACTGTAAATTAGGGGAAAAAGTGGCACTCTATCTGGTATACGTGATAGAGAAGTTGCATCTATTTATGTAATTGAGACAGTACGTTCAAATTAGTAAAGGTAAAAGTTCTTTGGAGGCAGTGCAATGTGGGGTTCCACAAGGAAGTGTGCTCTTGCCAGTACTATTTAAAATATACGTTAATGATATAAGCAATCTGGAAAACTTTGCATGCGGATGATGTGTGTGTTTTGTGTTCCTATAAACAGAATTTGGCTCTGAACACTTTTATTGAAAGAGACGATGCTCCCATATCTGAATATGCTGGGTTAAACAGATTAGTGTTAAATGCTGGTAAAACAACATGCATATAGTTCAGATCATTGTCGCAAAGGAATGGTAATTGCACGATTTACATAGATAGAATGGAGATTTCAGAAGTTCCTAGTATGAAATATCATGGAATCATATTCAAAATAATTTAAACTGGAAACAACATATTGAGAAAATAAAGTCCAAATGAATATCTGTGATCAGCATTTTATACTGAGTTCTCCATTTTTCGGTTTCAAAAGCAAAATTAAATAAATCGCACATAAAGCTATAATTATGTACAAAATACAATGTTATTTAAATGACTGTCTCTGGATCGATTCCAGTAGTGGATACTTTTGAGGTAGTTTTCGACCTCTTTTTCTCACATTTTGGGTGGTATCACAGCGCTAACTTGACGAATGTTGGGTTTCAAATGCTCCAACGTTTAAGGATTATCCACGTAAACATTATTTTTGACATGGTCCCACAAAAAAAAGTCAAACGCCTGATCTCGGTTGCCAATTGACATAGCCAAATCCTGAAATTGTCCTTTTTCGAAACTACGCAGGCAATAAAGCCAACATTTGTCGTGTTGTGTGACCCGTGGCACAACTGTCTTGTTGAAGCCAAATAGCATCCAGTCCATAATCTTCAATCGCAGGCCAAAAAATGTCGGTCATCATACGGCCATAGCGCTCTGAATTGAAATTCGAATTATCCGCCACGCTTTCTCTAACAGAAGAGATATTTTTGGCAGTGCATACATTGCGATGATGCACAAGCTTGACCACATTTGTAGTGCTTTTAGTCTCTTAAAATTCCTTTTACAGTAGATCTATTACGATGATCATAATTTCCCCGTAATACACGAAAAGTGCCTACGTTTGAATTACCTCTTTTTGTAGTAAGTTTTAATTTTTATTACGCCTTCTTTGGTTGTTAAACGATCCATATTCATAAATGACAAACAAACAATACTTCGCTAAATAAACAGTACTTGAGATGACAAGTATTTGACATCTGACACCCTTTGCCAGATCGGAGGTTTTGAAATCTCTAAAATATCTTTGATGAAAGAACCAAACTTTTGGTATATACACCGATCATATATGGACATACAAGAAATTTTGATTTGAAATCTTTGCAGATACGAGTTGTGTTCAAAAAAAAAAGGTGAATTTTCAAATTTCGCTGACTACGTACATTCGACCCTCGTCTCGAAGATATGTTGACGGTTTCATCCATTAGCATGTTTAGTTTGTTTGAGAGAGGTATAAATATGGCAAGTGTTTTAAGTGTTCGACGATTTTCTTCTATCGCAAAAAATGGATCAAAGAAGTTGCATCAAATTTTGAGTAAAAATTGGAATTAACTGCTTAAAAACACTTGAAATGTTAACAGTGGCATACGGTGAGAGTACTCTGAATCAAAAAAAAAACAAACAAAAAATGTTAACAAGTGTACAATCTTTTCACAGAAGGTCGAGAAAATGTGAATCACAACGCTCGCTTTGGACACCCCGGCACATCAATAACCGATGAAAATGTTGAGAAAGTGAAGAAAAATGTTATGGAGAATCGTCGAATCACAGTTAGAGAAGTTGCTGAGGATGTCGGCATATCGGTTGGCTCATGTCATGCAATTTTTTCGGAAATTTTAATTATGAAGCGTATGGCAGCGAAGTTCGTTCCAAAATTGCTGAATTTTGGCCAAAAACAATGTCGCATTATCATCGTTCAGGAATTGTTGAATGACGTCATCGATGATCCAGATTTGCTTAAAAGAGGCATTACTGGTGGCGAATCAGAGATATATGGTTATGACATCGAAACCAAAGCCGAATCGTCCCAAAGGAAGAGTCCAGGAGAGACCAAAAAAAGTACGCCAAGTTCGTTCAAATGTCAAGCTTTTCCTCACTGTTTTCTTCGATTACCATGGTGTAGTTCATCAGGAGTTCTTACCACAAGGTCGTACGAGGAGACAAAAACCGAATATATGGATAAAACCGTCAACATATCTTCGAGACGAGTGTATCAACATACACACCTCGTATACCAGATAGAGATACATGGAAATGTAGAACTCCTGGTATAAGACTGTAAGTCGACTTCTACACTGATGGCTCAAAATGAAATAATCAGTTAGGTTTCGAGGTCTACTCCGACGACCTAGGGCTAAGTATAGAAAGAAGACTACCTGATCACTGTAGTGTTTATCAGACCGAAATTTTGGCCATTAAGCAAGTGGCAGAGTGGCTGAGGTATAACGTCCTCACCACTGTGGCGATTAACATATTCTCTGACAGTCAAGCTTCCATTATATTCCTGGATTCTGTCTTCTTCAACTCAACATCAGCCCTGAAATGCCGCAAATCTCTTAACGAGAAGACTCAGCATTTCAACATTCACTTTATGTGGGTGCCAGGATAACGGGGATACCAGCGAACTGCAGAGCAGACGAACTGGCAAGACTAGGGACAACCGTACAGACCAGTCGAGTTGGAGTCCGTGGGCATGCCTCTAGCCGCTTGCAAGCTCCTACTGCGAGATAGAGCATTTTTAGTTGCAAATGGTAGGTGGAAGTCTGTCCGGGGCTGTAATCAATACAGACAGATCTGAACCGTTCACACAAACTGCTGTCGCTATCAAGACCCAACGTTTCATTACTTCTATCCGTCATGACGGGACACTGTCTGATTGGAAGACATGCAATGAAACCAAAGATTGCGACTAGTGACTCCTGCAGGAGCTGTAGGGATAAAGAATAGGAGGAGTCTATAGGACACCTTCTCTGCAATTGCGCAGGCCTGGCGAACAGGCGGGAAGCAACACCGGGCTCATATTTCTTTAGGGACCTAGGAGATCTACCTATAGACGATTTAGATATTGTCCGACTTAACAGCTTCTTGGAGCGCTCAGAATGGTTCAATCTGGGGAAAACTAGGGACATCCATATCTCAAGTTTCCGTGGCGTCACAATGGACTATACAGTCTAAGTGAGTCTGTCAGACTGCCACACTGACTTAATCTAATCTTTATTATCAAGCAAAAGAACTATTCTTCATGTATATTTTTAAAAATTTCTCCTTTCAAATGGGAGCCGTAAGTGGGTCTAATATGAGAGTTTCAAAGTTCTTAGAAAAAGTGGTATGCCGATAACTGATGAAAACGGGATACGAATTGTGGTGGAGAAAAGCTGTGCTTTCCATATGATTGAACCCCATAGAGCGCTGGGCACCTTTCATTTGTTCCTCAGGCCTCAGTTTTCTAGGAGGAAACCCTTGTATTCTATGATGTGATCCCAAAGAACGCTAGTCACCTTTGATGTATTCCTCAGTGCAATTCTAATAACTTTTTGCAGTATAAGAGCCATAGAAAAATTCCATCAAATGTATACAATTGAGATATTTTCATTCATTTAAGAATTGCGATGTTTTCAATGAAAACAGCCAGAAAGAGCCACCATGCAATGATTGAAAGGATTTGTTTATGTGAAAGAATTTGTGTAAAATGTGTGTATTATGTGTATCGGGATATTTGAAATTAAAAACTCTATCACTGGAAATGTCTACAGTTTTGTCAAAACAAGTAAAAAAAACATTTCAATTTCAATAGTTTTCAAGTATGTAGTTTAAAATCCAACTGGCAAATCCAAATATTTTTCACCAAGAAATCTAAAAATTATCTGAATTCATAGACCTATCTTTAGCCGGTTGCGCCGAGATAAGTTTAATAAAAATACGAATAATTTTCTAACAAACCAATAAATCAGATTGTCCAAACAGAGATTCCAGATACAGTCGTTGAAATCCAATCAAAACATTGGATATTAAAGTGAAGTTCACAAATGTGCTGGCAATTGGTCAATAATTTGATTACTCTGTAAATCATGAGGGAGCATTGTATTAAATAAATAAATATAAATATTAAATAAATAATAAATAGAGAATATACAGGGTGTCCGTCGGGAAGGTATACTACATTGTTTTGCCGCCATTTTGTTAAACATTAGTCTTGACAGTTCATATTTGGCAGTCGTGAAGTAGAGACGTGGCAAATTTATTATGGGAAAATATTCAATAAACCAAGGTGTTTTAATTGTTGAAACATTTTATCAAAATCAATCATCGATTACTGTGACGATGAGGAAGTGACGTGAAATTTTTGGGAGAAACAACGTGCCAACAAGACGCACTATTTATCGTGTAGCGAATGATTTCGAAGAAAGAGGGTTTGTAGCTGATAGGGCCAAACATGGACCCCAATGTATTGCAAGATCGGCTGAAAACATTACTGCTGCTCTAGAAAGTGTTCAAAACAATCCATCAACCTCAATTCGACACCGTGCTCAGGAGCTTGGTCTTCAAAGAACAACTTCGGCCACAATATGGCACATGGATTTGCATTTGTTTCCATTTAAGATTCAGTTGACACAAGAGCTTCTTCTACAAGACCATTTACGTACATACGCCAATAGGATGTTACAGCTCGCCCATGACAACCCCGGTTTTTATGAAAAAATTATAATGAGTGACGAGGCACATTTTCATTTGAATGGATATGTGAATAAACAGAATAGTCGGTTCTGTGCAATGGAAGACCCTCAAATTATTCATCAGTCATCTTTGCATTCATTAAAAGTGACGGTCTGGTGTTTAATTTTGTCAGGAGGAATCATTGGTCCTTACCTCTTTTAAACTGAAAACGGAGTAACGGTAACTGTTAATGGGGAGCGATTTTGTGATATGATTGAAAACTTTTTAACGCCGCAACTGCATGTTTTGGCCTTGATTAACATGTGATCTCAACAAGACGGTGCCACATTGCATACAGCCAGGATTACAATGGAATTCCTGCGAGACTTCTTTCCACAACAAGTTATTTCCAGAAATGGTGACGTTGATTGGCCTCCACGGTCCCTGATTTGATTGCTCCGGACTTTTTTTTGTGGGGATATTTGAAAAGCAAGGTTTATGCAAACAAACCAGAAATGCTTGAGCCACTCAAAAAAAAAATATTCGTGATGAAATTAATGAAATACCGCATGAAATGTGTGGGAATGCAAGGAAAAATGTGCTCAAAAGGGCTCGCATTTTGTGAGGCTAACAGAGGCGGATATTTATCTGATATTGTATTTCATACATAATTGCCGACATTAAATAAAACATTTATCAATATAAAATCCATTCTCTTTCATTTAATCGAAACATTATAAACAAACAAAGTAGTATAGCTTCCCGATGGACACCCTGTTTAAAGCAAAATCCCTTGTCTGCTACCTACATTCAAGACAAGTAATATATTTCTGCATAATTTTAGTGTAACTTTTTCTTTGTCCCATTTAGCATTTCCAACCAATGTAATTGTAATATCTTGACCAGAATAAATTTCAGTATTTGTATTGGACTTTTATCGAAACCCTTTTTCACATTGTCAGCCATTAGACAAAAACAAAAAATAAAAACCAACGCATTTCCCCAGCGGAAAGAAATGTTGTTATTTATAAATGCCAACTCATTTTTCATATATACTCGTAAATGCACGACAATACAGCAAAAATGTCTCGGAAATTTCCTTTCCAATGTATTCTATTTCACTCTTTCCCTACACAACTTAACACAATCAATCGCATTAAGTGAATGTCCCTGCGTACAGGATGAAAAAACGCAAACCAAAATAAATACAGAAAAAGGATATACTATAAGTACCAGTGATAACGCTCCACCATTTCTACTTCTACTCCGGCTGATGACCACCAATAAGATGGACGACACCGCTGCCATCTAAACATTCCGGAAAGTGGTAACAACATGAAAAATAATCGTGTAAGGCAAAAAATTATAAAACATAAAAAATGTAATGTTAAACTTATTTTTTATCGACTCAAACATTTTTGCGTGTTAAAATTACGGCCCTAAGGGTTTTTATATCAAATGTGGACACGAGTGGGAGGAACGTGGACTCGAGTATGAGTCTAATGGTGTTTAGAGTGGACATCATCCAATGTGATATTTTTTCCAACACGGTCAATTGCCGTTTGAGGTCAACCCTATCGCATGATTCTCTGCTGTTCTTTCGCTTCTTTGCTCTGGCGCATGGAATGGGAATGTTGGTGGTAAGGATTACGTACCTACACCTCCATTTTGCTTATTCTTCACATAGTACACATGTGTTTATAATCTACTAATATTGAGCGTACAAATGCGTACACTGATATTCATTAGAGCACTCTGTTTCATACGTTGCTGGCAGAAAAAATACTTCGCTATTTGCAGGGGTAAAGTCTAGTTTGGAAAGGATCCCACAAAATGTTAACAGTCATAAGAAAATTAAAAGCTCAGAATGCGCCAGTGGGACGAAAATGGCAATTGTTGGTTAGTTTGTGTACATCAGAGAATGAGGACGACTATTCGTCGAAAATGTGCATAAATTGAGTAGATTATATTTAGAACAGACGAAGGGCAGCAATGTTGGTTGGAAAGCTTACGAGGATATACTCTCTACCAAGGAATAGGCCCTAAGATGTCGCAAACGATGTGTCTCTTTATTAAAGGTTGTCCCAGCAGGAAAGCAAGATTTAAATGACTGATGCAGCAATAGAATTGTTTCTCTGGCCGTATGACATGTGGCGCCGTTTTGTTGAAACCACGAGCCCTCCACATTCATTTCTTCAATTCTAGGCAGGAAAAAACTGGTTATCATTTTACGATACCGAACACCATTGACTGTTTGCGCTTGACATGCCTCATTTTCATAAAAAAAGGTCCAATGATTCCTCCAACCCAAAATCCACACCACAAAGTGACACGTTGAGGATGTATTTGCTTCTCATGAATCACTCGAGGATTTTCCTCACCCCAAATGCGACAATTCTACCTATTGACGCAGCCATCAATATGTAAATGGGCCTCGTCACTAAAGATGATTTTATCGGCAAAATCAGCATTTTCATGTTGTCTCTCCAATACCCAATTAACGAACTCCCTTCGCTGTCCATGGTCAGATGGCTTCAGTTCCTGAGTCAACTGAACTTTGTATGTGTAAAGATGCAAATCTTTCGTCAAAATTCGCTGCATAGTGGATTTGGAAATACCAATTTGCTGAGCTAGGTGTCGAATTGAGGTGGATGGAGTTTGAGCGACATCATCACGTACAGCTGCGACATTTTCGGTGGATCAACCTGCTCAAAGGCGCGTTGTTGTCTTTACATCTCTAACAGACCGAGTTTTGCCAAATTTATCCATCAATCTCTTTACAGCTGACTCTTTTTGGAGCATTATTGTGACCCCACATTGATCGCAATTTGCGAACTGTAGCCGCAGAACTTTCACCATTTTGGTAAAACAATTTCACAATGAGAATGCGTTGTTCATTCGTGTAGCGCTCCATTTTTACTAACCTCGTACCTTCTACTAGCAAACAATAACAATTGTTCAAATGTCAAACAATGACACTTCAAATGGCACCAAATTTAAATCTTGCGTTCTTGTTGGAACACCCTTTAAAAGACCTCAGTCACATAAATAATAAATTCATTATGAAATTATCAATGAGCTCTTTGCATTGAACACAATAATGGACAATAGCTGTTATACATATAGAAAGGATGCCAAGGGGCACATTGAACAAAACAAACAGTTTATATACTCACTATCAAGGAAAACGGTCCAAAACGTCGCAGAAGATGTATTTCTTCATTAGAAGATAAATTAGCATGACTAAGGTGTCATTTTCTAATATATGGTATGACGACTCAGCTTCTTTTTCCAATGAAATATCCGCTGGAATTAATGTTTTAAATTTATGAATAAATATTTTCTCAACTGGAACACACAAAAGCGATTTTGTACACATCCCTTCCTTACAACTTAATTTTGTTCGTTCCATCCCTTATCTATCAATTTTCATAGCGTATTTTTGCTACTTAAAGTACAAATGCAGAAAAGTTTGCGAAAAAAAAATTCAAAAAAGTTTAATATTTCACGAGGTAGACTCAAACTTATATGAACAAGTTGTCGAACGGACGGACTATCGAGGATGTAGAATATATCGATTTTCAAATAAGTGGGTGCACCAAAAAGACTTTATTTTTTACATAATATAACGACTTATACCGGGTTTTCCAGCGAAACGTTGTTTTTTTAAGACTTTTCCAAACTGTGTCTCAACTAATGCTTTCCTTAATACATGTATAGGCGATGGAGAAGGTTCCTTCGCGTGATCTCAATTATTAAGAAGTCGTGAAAAACAAATTTTGAAAAAGATCTATTTTTCCAAAGGTTTGTTTTGTCTATGAATGATCAAGTTTTTTTCAATTGGATCAATTTTACTCACTTGTGCCATCCGCAGTGCACAGCGCCATGGGCAATACTTCGACACAAAATAACGCTACATTTTATATTTAATATATCGACTTAATTTATTTTTCTGTCTATGCCATAATCATATATTTTTCTGTGGACGAAAAAATGGGAATAATGAGAAATTTTGTTTTGATTAGTTAGCTTATAAAACAAAAAACAAATTTCCTTGTATTTTATGAATAAAATATAAGAGAGCTTCTCATATTCAATAAATTTCTATTTTTAGAATTACTCAACGGGACCTACAGCTTAAAGACGATTCCGAATGACGCAGTTTGAAAAACAATTTCAAGACTTCTCGAATACTTGACTACTCGAAGCGTTTGATGAACACTTCGAGCTCACATCGCCGTTCAAACAACGATAGATGGCTTTATGCGGAATTGAACCCGCGAAAAGTTTAACGCTTATCGCGTGTACTTCACGCCATGGTCAACAATTATGGTTTCTAATTTTCGCTTGTAATACTATAAATAACCTCAGTCACGTTAGTGATAAATTTATAAGGAATTTATCAATTAGCTCTTTGCACAGAGGACATTAATGGACAATAGCTGCTAAAGAAAAGATGCCGAAAGGCATATTAGAAAAAGCAAAAAGTATGTGACAGAACTGGTAATTAACAAACTTTAGGCAACAACAGTTTCTTCTTAGGTGGCGACTGGAATAGACATATCTTATCTATTATACGCCGCCCGAAGACAATAATTCCAAGCACTTCGATCTTCTGCGCTTCTCCTCCAATTCGTCACACCAAGTTTTGATAGTAATTCAAGAGCCTGGTCCTTCCAACGGAGTTTTGGTTGCCCTCTTCTGCGCCGTCCATCGAGTTCGTTGTCGAAAACTTTCCGTGCTGGAGCATTTGGGTCCATCCGCACAACATGACCCAGCCAATGCAATCGCTGTTTTTTAATGCGTTTGATCACGTCGATGTCGGCATATAGCGCATACAGATCATTGTTCATGCGACGCCGATACTCTCCCTTAACACTGATGGGAACATATATTTTCCGCAGCATTTTCCTCTCGAAAACTGTCAGTACTGATTCATCCGCTTGCGTCATAACCCAGGGTTCTGCGTCATATAACAAGACAGGTAGAACCAACGTCTGGTAGAGTCGGATTTTTGTTTGTCGATCATTGAATCACTTGCTTAGCCCGTAGTAACATCTGTTAGCAAGCAATACTCTCCCCTTTATCTCCATGCTGACCTCATTCGTTTTGTTTGCAGCAGAACCGAGGTAGATGAACTCTTCCACCACTTCAAAAATAATAGTTGTCAACGTTCACACAATGTCCCAAACGAAACCAATAACTTTGTTTTGTTCTCGTTTGACACCAGACCCATTTTCGTTGCTTCCTTCTCGATGCTTGAGAAGACTGCAGTGACATCTCGCAGTTTTTTGCCAATGATGTTTATTTTATTTGCGTGTGCGAGTAACATATGGCTTTAGTTAAAGATGGTACCAGACATGTTAACTGCAGCTTTCCTCATAACCATCTCCTCAACAGCATGTTGAAGAGGACGCACGATGGACTGTCGCCTTGCTTAAATCCTCGTTTGGTGTAAAAACGCTCGCTAACATCTTTGCGTATCTTAACTGAAGACATCGACATCAGCTTCAAATAATTACCAAATTAATTATACCTTTACAACAAAGAAATGACACAGTCAAACAATTTGCCAAATCTTGCCGGGATAGTAAATGGTGCTCTGTAATTTCTGAATGGTGGACTGCGGTAATATACATTTTTGCTTGTGCTATTGCCTATCGCTCAACTCGATTAAGTCCATATCTTAATATTATTTTCATATTATTATTAATTAATTCACATCTTTCATTTGCAGTCAACAACATTTCCCGTACCTCCCATACAAATTAAAGGATGTGCCAAAATTAATTTTGTTCATTATATTGCTTTAGAATGCTCGACTAAGTTGAAAAAAGTGGAATGAATAACCACGTCCTTTTCTGGCACCTCCTATATGATACTAAATTCATATCTTTTATTTAGACGCTCATTTAGCTTATTTCTAAGAAGGAAAATACACTGCATTCATTGCCCCTTAGGAAATTTTATGACTGTTCCATAATGTGATTTTTTAATCGTAGTTTTCTTTAACAACGAATAAAACACTTAAATTTGCATCACATATTAAAATTTAATTTTTTTTTATTATTGGATTCAATAAATTGGCCTTTGCCATTTATTTTTAAAGATAATTTCATGTAAATGTTGTCCGCGGCTCCGTTTCAAAATGTCCATTCGGAAAGTCAAATTTGTCGTCACTTTTTCGAGCATTTCGGCCTGTATTCCACGAATAAAGCGCGTTATGTTATCTTGTAAGGCTTCAATAGTGTTCGGGTTGTCCATATAGACTAACGACTTGACATAACCCCATAAGAAATAATCAAGAGGCGATAAATCGCAAGATCTTGGGGGCAAATCGAGAGGTAAGTTGCTCACCAAATTCATCCCTCAACATATCCATTGTTTCATGAGCAGTGTGGCACGTTGCATCGTCCTGGTGAAACCACATGTCAACCAAGTTCAGCTCTGCCAATTGGGGCAAAAAAAAAAATTCCTTGTGGTTGAGTAACATTTGCCCAATCGCTGAGAACGGCGACGAATTGACATTTCACGATCGTCATTAACACTGGTCGCTACAGCTGCAATATTTTCTTCAGTACGCACTCTGCGCATGCGAGTCGATGGTTTTATCTCCAACAAAGCAAATTTGGTGCGAAATTTGAAGATAACAGCACGAATTGTCGATTATGACGACTGTAAAATGATGGTCGTATCAAAGGATGCACATTTGTCACAAAGCACGAATTTTGATAATATATTTCAACGATTTGCAATCGTTTGTTAGTCTTTCCATGACGAAATGACTGTACTGTACTGTACACTTTTCACTTTGACAAATGACGCTTGGATTACCAATCAGTGCTGACAATCTGAAAAACTTAAATCTTTAGGATTCACCCTATATAACAAGTGTGATCTTGACTTGGTCAGGCTAACCAAAATACACTGGTTGCATCGGCTAGGCTATGCTTTGCGGATCAACCAAAATGCTCTGTGAAAATGAACACTATGACAGACTTTGCGACAAATTTAGCAGAAATCACCTAAAATTGGTTGCTGTATCACAAAATTTAGGTTGTGTGCGGGAGCTAAAATTGCACATCGTTATGTGCGTTATCGAGAATTTGGACCATGATCTGGCTTTGGCATCATTCCTATAAGATTAATATCTTGGTCCCCAAACGCTTTCTTCGCTTCAGAAGCCTAAATAAATTTAAGTTGGTTATGATGAACAAAATCTCACTGCTATAAGACAGTTGAAGTATCTGTCCTTTGTAATGCATTGTACCATAAATGTCGTTTCGAAAACATTTTTCAAAAATACATATCAACCAAGTGGATACTGAAATTTATGTGCACACAGATACGAGAGGCACTTTTTTCATTCCACCCCGCCGCATTTTACACTGAACTGTGAGGACAATTGTACATTTAGAAAGATTAAAATAACGTTTCTAACGTATTATGGCGTAAATTGTCTGACCCCCATATAAACCCCATTGGTCATCCGCAAATATACACCAACCAGCACGTGTATGCCACGCATAAGTGTATTAGTGTTGCCATGAATATCCTTTCATACTTTTAGTCGCTTGGGTATACGAGCGTGTTTGTGAAATGTCTTTCTTATTTTACAATGTCCTGATTATGCGTTAAGCACTTAGTGTTTACGGGTATTTGATTGTGTGTGTATGTGCGAATGTGTGTCATTGCAAATTTATTTTAGAATTTCCGGTATTGTTGTGAGAAATATGTATATACCAGCTATGTTTGTTTGTTCGAATATTTTAACAGTATTCAATTCTTCAGTATTTTTTGTTTTCAATGCAATAGACAACTTATATTGTAAATGAGCAAATGCTGTGAGGATCTGTATTGAAGATATTTCATTTCTTTCAAAGCTCAATGGGAGAAAAGAAAGGAAAAGATTAATTTCGGTTCGATGTGATGTTAGTGAAACCATCACCTCATTACATTATTATTGTTATATTATATCACATTGTGGCTCAGGATATAGTACTGATTTTTGTAAGGTACGAAACCATCGGAGTTAGATCATGCAAAATATCATATCAATCGACCCTGCGTGAGCATTTTGGCCTTGCTTAGCCTTTTGTCCGATATAAACTTGATTAGCCGATTGCTTCCAAATTATAACCACAGATCCAAGCTTCACCTTCAGTAATGCTAGAAATCATTATTATTATTTTAAAATACAGTTACATTAGGCTCTAACGACTCTAAAGGAACTGATTCAAATCCGATGGTCTAACATATAGGATGATTTTTTAAGATTTAGGTTTTTCAGGTTGACAGCACTGGTTGGTAATGGAGTCCAAACGTCATTTGTCAAAGTGAAAAGTGTGGAATGACGAATGATCTACCACAACGTCTAATTTCTAGTGAATGGGCCTTACAAAAGCTCAATGAAAATCCGCTGTTTTATCGAAAAATTATGTTCAGCGACGAGGCTCATTTCTTGCTGAACGGATACGTAAACAAGCAGAACTTTCGCATCTGGAGTGATGAACAGCCAAATGCCATACATGAATTACCGATGCATCCCGAAAAAACGACAATCTGGTGTGGTTTATGGGTTGGTGGAATCATCGGTTCATTTTTCTTCAAAGACAATCGTGAAAGGAACGTTACCATCAACGGCGAACGATATCGAGCCATGACACAATTTTTTTTTTGCGCCAATTGGCTGAATTGAACTTGCTTGGCATGTGGTTTCATCAGGACGGTGCAACATGTCACACTTCTCGGGAAACAATGGATATGTTGAGGGATGAATTTGGAGAGCAGCTTATCTCTCGATTTGACCCTGTGAGTTGGCTCCCAAGATCTTGCGATTTAACGCTTCTTAGCTATTTATTGTGGGGTTACGTCAAGTCGTTAGTCTATGTGGACAAGCCGAACACCATTGAAGCCTTCCTGAATGACATAACACGCGTTATTCGTGGAATACAGGCCGAAATGCTTGAAAAAGTGACGAAAAATTGGACCTTCCGAACGGACATTTTGAGACGAAGCCGCCGACGACATTTACATGAAATTATCTTTAAAAATTAAACGGCAAAGACCAATTTATCGATTCCAATAAACAATTTTAATATATGATGCAAATTTGAGTGTTTTATTCGATTTAAAAAAACTACGATTTAAAAATCACCCTATATGTGTTCGCCGGAGAGACTTAGGAGGAACGTAAAGTGGAATCTGTGCCAAAAGATTAGAACAGTCGATGTAACCACTGATTATATTATAAACAAACAGCGCTGTCTTGAAGTTACGACGATATTCTAATGTCTGTATCTCAAGTAATAAGTTGGGAGAGGTTCTTCAAATCTAAATTAAGAAAGAGCAAATTTTACAAACACACGCTGCACCCGTTCTATACGTGCAATATGAATATTGGAATGAGGACAGCAAATAATAGCGGAATATTCCAACTTAGATCCAACATATGATGTAAGAATAATTTTAAATGTATTGGGGTCAGAAAATTCCGAACAATTCCTTTAAATGTACGCAAGAACTTTAACATAACATAATTGACGTGCGGAATAAATGTCAAAGCGAAATCGAAAAGAACACCTAGAGCCAGTTTCGAACCAGTTTCGTTTACAAATTCCCACTTATTTATCCTAAAAAAACCCTACAAGAATCATCATAAGTTATGAGCAAAATATGAGTACATTATTTTTCTGTCACAGTATGTAGCTTAAAAGGAAACCGGTTAACTCTAGCTGAAAACCGGTTGAATTTGTTACCTCAAAGTAAAATTTTTTAAAAAACCAGCATACGATTTCATAGAAAAAATGCGGCTTGATGGCTTCCGGTTTCGTTTTCAAGCTGCAAGATGCGAGTATTTTGAGTATAAAAATTTTTTCAAAATTATCGAAAATTAAGCGACGAAAACGCAGAAATGTTCGGTTAAAGCCTTGGGGGGAAGACAAAATTGTTTAGGTTTCAGTAAAAATTAGGGGTAAAGAATAGGAAAAGAAGCGGAGAGCGATTGCGTTGGCAAGATCATGTTGTTAGGAAGAGCTGAATAGAAGAGGGTAACCAAAATTTTGTTGGAACTACCAGACTTTTGAAAACTGTTAAAACTTGGAGGAGAAGCGAAGAAGATCGAAGTGCCTGAAATTGTTTTTTACATGTAGGGTGCAATAGATAAGAAATTATTTAGGTTTCAGTAAAAATTTGGCGTAAAGAATTGTAAAAAAAAAGCGGAGAGCATCATAATACAGCGATTGCGTTGGCATGATCATGTTGGGAGGAAGAGCAGAGTAGAAAAGGGTAGCCAACATTTCGTAAAAAGTATCAGACTTTTGAAAACTGTCAAAACTTGGAAGAGAAGCGCAGAAAATCGAAGTATTTGGGATTATTTTCTACAAGTGGGGTGCAATAGATAAGAAATTA
>JAHXMU010000131.1:83957-116729 GCA_019455685.1 Philornis downsi | reverse complement strand
GAAGAAGAGCAGAGTAGGAAAGGGTAACCAAAATTTCGTTGGAAGTACCAGACTTTTGAAAACTGTTAAAACTTGGAGGAGAAGTGTTGAAGATCGAAATACATACTTGAGATTATTTTCTACATGTGTGGTAAAATAGGTAAGAAATTATTTAGGTTTCAGTAAAGTTAGGCGTAAAGAATTGGAAAAGAAGCACAGAGCATCATAATACAGCGATTGCGTTGGCATGATCATATTGCGAGGATAAGCGGAGTGAGGTGGGTCACCAAAATTTCGTTGGAAGTACCTGACTTTGAAATACTGTCAAAACTTGGAGGAGAAGCGCAGAAGATCAAAGTGCCTGAAATTATTTTCTACATGTGGCGTATAATAGATAAGAAGGTATATTTTAATCGTCATCTCAGTAGTTAAGTATTAAATTATGATGAAAAATATTCTGACTTACTTCACCATATTTAAATGTTGCTTGAACTTACATCAACTTAATGTTGATAGGAATCGAATTAAAACAAACTTTCAAAATATTCTAATAATTAGTTATAAAGAATCAGAATCCACTCTACTGCCTGTATCAAAAAATCTTTTGAACATTTATGAAAAAATTAAAAAGAAAAAAAAAAATATTAACACATGTTCCATTTATACACTAAAACCTAGGAAATTCCGATTTAACTAAGATATGTTGCATCATCTACAAACCCAAACACACAAGTCAGTGCACAAAAGTTGTAGAAACGAACGGAGGCGTATTCTTTTATGTTAATTATTTTCCATTTTTTCTTAAATGCGACTTTTTAAACGACCATAGAAGGTAATTAAATTTCTGAGAGGCAAAAAACGCAGCTGTTTATAAACGTGCAGAAAAAAAACAGTATCAAAAATTTAAATGACATCATAATAAAGTAAAAAATAATACTCCAAATATATCCACCATATCTAAAAGTGCTGCCATATACGCTGTATAAATGGCCAGCCAACGGAAGCCAACACCCCCTTTTACCTGCAAGGCAGTGGCATATTAGACATGCCACCATATTCCACAAAAGCACAAAAAATGAACAAGTGCATTAATATGCAAAAAGTGTTTGAGACAATAAAATTGTCCAAAAGTGGAAGTTGACATTTAAATTGTGCCACCCCTCTCCCCAGCCTCGGGCATAATCCTGTGCCTCAGAATATACAAGGTCCTTTACCAGAGACACAAGTGTATAATTTTCCAATTGTTGTTGACTCTGGAGACAGCGAATAATCCATACAAAATATAGGAAAGGTACTTTTAACGACCCTTTTGTTGTTGGCCTTTACTCAACCTCTCTTTGTGAATAAAAGATTATGATTATGATGATGCCCGGCAACAAAAAAAAAAAACAAAACAGCAGCAAAGAGAAGGACATTTTAAAAATTTCATTATTTTAATAATAGATTTATTTGCTATGGCCAAAAATTGTATGGTTCAACAATAAGGAACGGGAACAGAAAAGCACAAACAGGGGATGGCTGATAACGATACGGGGTAAGAGAAGTTCCCATTTCAGGTTAACTTATTGATGGAAAATTGTTAGGCATGGGAACAGTGGTGTAAAATTGCATAAAGGAAGTTTGAGCAGTTTAAATTGTTTTGGTTATTTAAAAGAACGAATACGTTTCCATTCTTGTTATAACTAATAGTGGACATTTTTCCCATGTAATTGCAAAGCATAATCAGTGGTCCAAATAAAAAAATATCATAACAAAATCTCATTCAACAGTACCTGCTGTTATAATTAATGCAAAAAATTTGCGAGGTATTTACTAAAAATCTTTTCTTTTTGCAGTCGATGACGAAATTTACCTAGTTAAAAAACAAAAGTTGTAAATTTTGAAGTCATTCATAATGAATGACAGGCTGCCGATGCAAGGACTGATTAAAGAATATATGAAAGGAAAGACGAAATAAGTAATAGTGCACCTTAAAAGTAGGAAGTGAAAGAGGTAAACCTTAATAATTTTACAAAAAATTAAAAAGCTAGGTGATTATACTGATTCTACTGACTTCATAAATGTAAAGAAACTTACATAAAATATCACGTTGGATGTAACAAATCTAAGTTTAAGTAATCTTTAATGACCCATTTTAACACATGACCCATTCTAACACTTTTAGTGATCTGGCATGGCTGTTAGCAGTTAAATATCTGTCATCTGAAGTGTTATTTATTTAGTGAAAGGTTTGCCATTTACGAACATGTATTGTTTAACAACCGACGAATGCGCAAAAATATTTAAAACTAACTATAAATGTGACGATGCAAACGTGGGCACTTTCCGTGCATTGAGAGGATATAATGGTCGTCTAACTGTGGTCGTCATTCTAACTATGATAGACAAAGCCTTCAGCGTCATGTAAAAAAATAATGGATTTCTACATCTTGTATTTTCAATCATCCATCGCAGCGAGTGTTAAATACTCGGCGGAGGATTCTTATTTTCTTATCGCGATTGGCACTGAACGAATCGTATTATTTTTCAATTTTCGATAATTCCTAATTCTTATTATCTTATTCCTATTATCCATTTAATGGTTTCAAAACCGTCGGTCTGGCAAGGCTGTCAGCTTTATATACCTATCATCTGAAATGTTATTTATTTAGTGAAAGGTTTACCATTTTTGAATATGGATCGTTTAACAATCGAAAAATGCATAAAAATACTTAAAACATACTACAAAAGTAGTGATTCAAACATGAGCTTTCAATCCAATAAAATTTATAATTATAGGTAAAGCCAATTAACCCATATATAGGTTCATGTCTTTTACGAAAATAAAAAAGGTCAATATTATTTCTGTCTTGAAAAGATTTGGAGTATTGCAAATGACTTTTGGCGAAGGGACGTTGCCGTAAAGAATTAATTTGAAAGTAGTACTCGTATATACAACTCTATGTCAGAGTAACAGTCTGAATAGACAGAATGTCTTAGATTACATAGTGCACTGTGATACAACTCAAAGAAAGCGAACATTTTGCTGAGGATGAACGGCTCCCCCGGACGACGATAAACCTGAAAATCATCTCTAAAAAACAACAGTTAGTATTCAAAAATAGTCGATTATCAATTAAGAATTTTACTGAACATGTTGGCATTTAAAACACATCAATCAGCACCATTTGTTGGGTCTCAAACGCATAAAATTAAAAAGTGTTAAAACTTATCATGTCCAAGATCATGGCGAGAAGATCAAACCAAAATCGCTCAAAAATCAAAGTAGTACTAGGAGATTTCTTCATTTGCCGTGGCATTCTGTATTATGAGATTCTTCCATTGGGCAAAAATCAAAGTAGTACTAGGAGTTTTCTTTAATTGTAGTGCTATTCTGCATTATGAGATTCTTCCACTGGACCAAATTGTCGACAAGGCATATTATTTTTGCACGAAGTGATTCACAGAAAGAGACAGGATTTATTGGCAGATAACAATGATGCGCCATTTCACACGGTATGAGCCTTTCGTAAGTTTTTCGACAATAACGCAACTAATGTGGCTCAATCACCGTATTCATCTGATAGAAGATCATATAACTTCTTGCTATTTTCTTCAGTTAGAATGGGTTAAAGATAGTCAGCCTGAATCATAGTACACTCTTAAAGCTTTTAAGCACCGTATATAAAGTGGTCATATGTTTTTCACCCGCACTGTTTAGCGTTTGAAAAAAGGGGAAACTTACAATTTTATAATTTGATTTACGTTAAAGTGTTAACATCTTTGGCAAATAATGCGGCTTATGAAAAGTGTAAAATTTTCAAGTAAAAACCTGTCGCCCTCTACCAAAACAAACGCTAAGGGATGATTTTATACAACTCCTCACACCTCAGATCAGAGCAACCCCTCAATTGCAGGATTTTTAAGCTGATGCGGATTTCTTGTGCGAGGTTGTCGCTTTAAAATGTGTGCACCACCGCTTTGCTGCTACCACGACCATCACCACCATCTCTACCACTACCATCTTATGATTATGATATTATTTTAAAATTATCCGCTTTGAACAAATAAACTGACATATGGACGCTGTGAAATTTTGAAATCATTTTGGTGTTAATAATGATGACATATGATTTTCATTGTTCAATTATGTTTCCTTATTGCCACTGAAAAAGGTGGCTTTCTCATTGCAGTATGTTAAGTGAATTTCGGGTAATTTGTCATCTCATGAAGACAACTCCTTTTTCTAGCCCGCGACACACTTGTTCAATTCACAGGGTAGGAAATGCTCGAATACTCTGGATTACTCATTTAGCGCATATGACAGTTATGTTAGAATTGACTTTGCGTTTTGTTACCAGTTGCGTTAAATTTGCTGTCACCTCATTAGTTAAGGTATCCTTTTCAGGGATTCTCGTTTGTTGTCACTGAAGTACATCTGTTTTGTTGTGAGTCCATTCATATATTATTATATATTTCATGTTTTCGCCGCTGTTCTTCCCTTTTGTTATAACGCATATCATTTCATTGTGAAAGGGTTTGTTTTTATTTCATGTTTTTATATTTTATTGTTTGCTTACAATAAATGGGTAGAAAAGGCTGAAGGGTTATTTAGATATCCGTAAAGTTATTAATGTTTGTTTTTATTGTCCATTTCTGTTGTGTATATTTGTGTTACTTTGAATGGGCGTTACGGAGACATATTATGTGATTTATGATAATTGAAAGAAATTGATTAATTGAATCCTTTTAAAACAAATGTGAGCACAATAAGAAACAAAAAAGGGTTCAAATGTAGAATTTTAAAAGAACCTGTTCGTATGCGATTCCTCCGCATAGTAAAGATATAAATCGAAAAGCTATCGGTAATGGGATAAGTTCGATGTGAGCAACAAATATAATTCATTATCCGCGTAGCTTATAAAATTTTCGATTGCTTGATTTTCTCAAAAGTTTTCAAGTAGTAGCAGGGGTTTTCCCTAGAAAGAATTGCGCAATTTCCGATGATTTCCTGTGTATTTGTGGGATTGGTATTGATGTACGAGTATCTGCAATTTTCATTTCAGCATTATTTGCATTATAATTTGAAATGAAATATAAACAAAACATTTCATAACATAAATCGGAGACAAAATTGTTTATGATGACGTTTCGGATGTATGAATCAAAATCACAATTGTTTGTAATTTAATTTGAATTTAACACAATTTTGATTCGCTTGTCGGAACCACAATTAAAATTGTGTATATTTTGGTTTGGTTCTCAGAAATTAAAACAAATCAAAAATATTTTTAAACTTGATTTTGTTTCGGCCATGGTCGCTGGCTACGACATTTACGGATGAACAAAATGTATGTTTATTGGACTACTACACGTTACATTGATACTGGCAGCATCAAAAACCCATAGAAGAGGTGGACATTCGAAAGGCTAAGACCAGAATTCGAAGTAATCTATGACAAAGCACGGTTCAACTGACAACAAATTGCAAGGTGTCTGTTCGTAGCATGAGGCGCACATTAAAAAATTAACTAAGATTAAAACCTTACAAAAAAACAAAAACCAAGATTTGTGCAGGTATCAAAACGCAGTTTGCTCAGCAAGAGCTATGATATTAAAATACTTGCTGTTTGGTGACGAGCTTGAAAATTCAGTCTTTTTGATGACAACAAATTTACGCTTCAAAAATAAGTAAGCAAACAAAAGTTGAGAGCCATCACTAAATTAAAAATTCATTATCGAATGGTTAAAATTGGCACCGTGACTTAGTAATTTCTTCTTAGACAAAAACTTGGGTTTAACTGGTGAACATTATTGCAACCACATTGTCTGGACACAACTTACATATAAATATTCCTTCTTTTCAGGAAATTGGTTTTTGAATTATTTAAAAAATCCTATTTTGCAATAAATCTGATATTCGGCTATTCGACCAGTAACAAAAAAATTTGAAATGGCTTTTAAGATTTGGCAGCACTGGTTGGTAATGGCGTCCAAACGTTATCGGTCTGTCATTTCATCATGGAAAGACTAACAAACGAGCAAGGATTGCAAATCGTTGAAATTTATTATCAAAATTCGTGCTCTGTGACAAATGTGCATCGTTTCATATGACCATTTTATGGTCGTCATAATCGACCTGCTGAATAAACAATTCGTGCTATTATCTCGAAATTTCGCACCAAATTTACCTTGTTGGACATAAAACCATCGACTCGTATGCGTAGAGTGCGTACCGAAAAAAATAATGCAGCCGTAGCGATCAGTGTTAATGACAATCGTGTAATGTCAATTCGTCGCCGTTCTCAGCGATTAGGCATGTGTTACTCAACCACAAGGAATTTTTTGTTTTTTGCCCCAATTGGGTGAGTTGAACTTGTTTGACATGTAGTTTCATCAGGACGGTGCAACATGCGTCACTGTTCGGTAAACAATGGATATGTTTAGGGATGAATTTGGTGAGCAGCTTATCTCTCGATTTGGCCCTGTGAGTTGACCCCCAAGATCTTGCGATTTAACGCCTCTTGATTATTCCTTATGGGGTTACGTCAAGTCGTTAGTCTATGTGGACAAGCCGAACACTATTGAAGCCTTACAGGATAACATAACACGCGTAATTCGTGGAATACAAATGAATCGAATTGCTCGAAAAATGATGAAAAATTAGACCTTTTAAATAGACATTTTGAGACGGAGCCACGGACAACATTTACATGAAATTATCTTTAAAAATCAAAAGACCAAATTATCGATTCCAATAAACATTTTTAATATATGACTCAAATTTGAATGTTTTATTCGATTTTTAAAAAACTGCGTTTAAAAAATCACCCTATATTATGAAAAACAACTTTTCGCCAGATTCTGAAATCGCTAACAGACGTATAGACTAAAATATATATACTATAAAAGTTTTCAAAAATGTAAAAACTGGCACGTAGCCCAGCTAAAAAAACAAGCAAGCACTTTCAAATTAATATCAGTTTTTATCGCTCCTAAAGATTTCATTAATTAGAATTTATCATAAACAGCTTCTACAACTTGAAGGCATTTATCATCTAAGAAAGATATTCAGCTCTAATTTATAAATTACAATTATTTCTTTACTCAGTATATTTACCGGGTGAATACTGCGAGAATTCACCTTCAAAGGTTCTGTTGTGGTAAGAGTGAAAAAATAAGGAGAGAATCACAGTCGTAGCAAAGAAATCTCTCTGAAGAAGGAGGCCAAATCCAATTATTCATTCATTTGGGGGGATAAATTCACACTAGGGGGTGCTAAAAAAACTTATGGGCGATCGATTTTTCGACATTCAATCAATTATCTGTAATGTATAATTAGTCGGCTGCTGTAGTCTGTATTGTTATCCGTTACATTGTTTAGCAATATTTAGCAAAATATCGGATACAAATCGAACAAACAAAACCGCTCCCCTGCTTGTACTTTCCATAGAAATGGCCAAATTTAATCTATGTTATTGTGACATCCACATCTTCTTATGGATTGTACCAAATTTGTACTAAATTTGCCACAAATCATGCGTTTGGTGGTCTAACTTCTAAGAATGAAATTGGACGACTACCACGCCCATTAGGGTACAAATTGCGATCTTTTCCACATACTGTTGGAGATAATTACGAGGAAAACTGCAATTAACACGACTGGTACCATCTTTAGTAAAAGCCATATGTTACACGCATATGCAGATGACATAGACATTATTGGCTGAAAACTGCGAGATGTTACTGCAGCCTTCTCAAGCGCCGAGAAGGAAGCAGCGAAAATGGGTCTGGTGGTAAACGAGGATAAAACAAAGTTATTGGTTTCAACGAACAAAGAGTCTACTCGCTGTGGGACACTTTGTGAGTGTTGACAACTATAATTTTGAAGTGGTGGAAAAATTCTTTTACCTCGGTTCCGCTGTAAAAAAAACTAACATTGTCAACATGGAGATTAAAAGGAGAGTATTGCTTGCTAACAGATGTTACTATGGGATAAGCAAGCGATTCAATAATAAAGCCCTCTCTCGACAAACAAAAATCCAACTGTACCAGGCATTCTGCGGATGGCGCAGAATCCTGGGTTGTGACGCAAGTGGATGAATCAGTGCTGACAGTTTTCGAGAGGAAAATACTCCAGAAAATATATGGAATCATCATTGTTAACGGAGTGTGTCGGCGTCACATGAAAAATGAGCTGCATGAGCTATATGCGGACATCGACGGGCAGCGATTGCGTTGACTAAGTCATGTTGCGCGGATGGATCCAAATGCTCTGGCACGAAAAGTTTTCGACAACGAACTCGATGGACGGCGCAGAAGAGAAAGGACAAGGTTTTTGAAATACTATCGAAACTTGGTGGGATGATTGGAGGAGAAGCGCAGCAGATCTACGGACGACGTATAATAGAAAGGATGTCTATTTCAGTCGCCTCCTAAGAAGAAGATAAAAGGATTGCAATCAGCTATAGAAAAATAGTTATTTTCAAATTTTCTTTTACAAATATGGACAAAAAAAGGTAACCTCATATTTAGTGAAAAAGACCATAGAAATGAATTTTCACTGAAAGGATAGGCAACGCCGCTGTTTTGCAGATGACAGGAAGGTGTTTTTGAAATGCAGTTGCAACAAGTAAGATAAATTGGTCCAGTAGGAAACTACTGGCTCGTACAAGGAATGGATCTCCTTCTGGCAAATTTGTGAACATTTCTGAATCAATTTTCGCCACTTATTTGTAGAAAAAGTTCGAGCATTTTATATCTACATTGTTAAAACATTTCCTTAAAAGACAGGGGGGCGCACGAATCGTGCTACAGTTTAACGGTAACTATCAATGGGGACCGCTATTTAAAGAAATTGAAGGAGTTTTTTTTTTACCCAGAACTGTATCGAAGACGTACCCGTTTCAACAGCATTTGATTGCAGAAAAATGGAGTAACTGCACACATAGCCAGACCGCTTATGGCAGATCTACATCGAAAATTCCCAAACAAATTTATATCCAGAAACTCCACTTTCCGCTGGCGCCCAAGGTCACCACTGCACCAGTCTTTTTTTTATGGGAGATATGAAGCAAGACGAACAAAACGAAACCAAGGAGTTTGACTGAATTAAAACAGCTCATTGAAACAATAACTTAGGCGATCCCGACTTTAACCCTTTGGGCCGCAATGAATAACTTTCTCATCAGGTATCTGTTATTTTCATAACCAATTAGTTATATAATATAAAAGTAAATTTTGTATGCAAAAAAAAAACAAATAAATTAAATACATTGATTAAAGAAAAAGTTACTTGAATTGCTAGTACGTCACCTTGTATTTGTGGGATTCTTTAATGTATGGAGAATCAGTTTCATTATCTTCCTCCATGTTCCGTGTGGTGAACGCAAGCGTCAACGCAATATTAACAAACATCGCAAGAGAAAACTGAAGCTCCATGAAATTTTGCAACATTTTGTAAACAAATAACTTTCCCTCCTCACAAAATATACTTGCACTCCAACCCCCCGTAGCACATTTTCCACATCACAGGACAAATGGACAATATTTACATATCGATAATAGCAAATATAATCGACGTTTGTATCCCCGTCGAACTCATTGTTGCTCTAAACATATTCCATAGACAAATAACCAATAACGATTAATCTCGCAACAGCAGGTGGGATGATTGATGGATACAAAGTCAAAAGAAAGGAGGAGAATCCTCAACACGGCGGGGCAACCGCTAATATGAATGGAATGACCCGTCTGATGGGAAATGGAAGGGAAGTTTCTGCAGTTTTTATTATGCTATAAGGGAGGGACTCAGTTTGAATTCTAAATGAAATGAGACAGTGAACAAAGACAAATTTATTTAATACTTATGTTAGCATAATGTCAACTCCGGGGGATGGAATGGAAAATTTTAATAAAACTTTACGGTTTGACACTGATTTTTTAAGCAAACACATTTTATGGGATTTTCTTCAATTTAGTGTCAATAAAATAGAAATTTGTATCAGGAAACTGGGTACAAAAAGGTCAATGGATGTGAAATGGCCAAGTGATGAGCAGAACAAATTAAATGCGACGTAGGCAATTGCTGGAAAGGGATATTATAACATGTGAACAGGAACAAAGCCGTAGAGGAGTCAGAAGTTCTATTAAAAGGTATATTCCTGATAGCTGACAAAAAAACTTGTCTCTTTGTTGGTCCGCGTTTCTGTTGAAACCACGATAGAAGTTGCAATTTCGAATATTTGTGGGAACTTTAAATTCGAAATTGGACATAATTGCTAGCAAAAAGTTTGCCTATTCAACGATTAAGCACATTTATTGCGAAAGAGCATGTTTTTTTTTTCAAAATATATTCCTTACTCGTTTGTTAACAGCTTATATATATTATATATCTACTTATATATTTTCTTTACGGACTGCTCGAACTTTGGTATCAACATCCAAGAAGAAACACTACAACTGTGGAATAAAGAATACTCATTTTCACTTGAAATAGCGCAAAAGTTCACATACGAGAACAACATATGACAAGGATCGTTTATGACACTCTCTCTAATTTAACAATTGCTAACTAAGCATAGCGGTTCAGTTAGAGAAAACTTACCCGTGCAAGGACTAAATCCACCTCTTGAAAAATGGTAATTTTTCAAGATATTAAAAAAAAAAAAAAAAATTATTTGTTCTTTAAATAAAAGCAATATGGGATGGTATTGCATAGGTACAGGAAAGGACCAACCCAGCCCACAAATTTTTTGAAAATCCGCCCCAAATGTGGGGTTTGGTTATTGGAATTATTAAAGATTACTAATTACTAATGTACCTAGAAAGGCATAATTTTTTAAACGAATATCAGTATGGTTTTAGAAAGGGCTGTGGCACTGAGGAAGCAGCTATAATATGCTATATGTAAAGGATTAGATGATAATCATAAGGGAGTAATTGGAGTTTTTTATGATTTCACGAAAGCATTTGACCTAATTGATCACAACATTTTGTTGCAAAAACTAAAATTTTATGGAATTTCTCCACAAGTCATATCTCTTTTAGGCAGCTACCTTTGGAACCGGAAACAATTTGTATGTTTTAATGGTTGTAAAAGTTCATTACAAGGTGTTCAATATGGTGTACCGCAGGGTAGTGTACTTGGACCCTTGTTATTTAAAATATATCTTAATGATATAGGAAACCTTGGATTGACAGGAAAACTATTTGTGTACGCAGATGACTTATGCCTTATATACCCTTACCAGCACGAGATAGTTGCCAGACCGTATATTGAACGTGACGCGTCCTTGACAAATGAATTTGTTCAAATAAACAAACTAGTTCTAAATCCCACAAAAACAAAGTTGATACGATTTAAGCCTTATTGTGATCACAACAACCATTTTTCTATACAGGGTTGCCCATATTCGACGGACCCATCTGGCAACGCCATAACTTTTGACAGAGATGTCAGATCGCTTAATGACATACCGCGTTTGAAGCGTCAGTCCAAGCAGATTTTTACCATGGAACAGTATGTATATATTAATGGTAACATTATCCAAGAAGTCGATTGTGTCCAGTATTTAGGTATATTTCTACAAAATAATCTGTGCTGGGATACACACATTAAACATTTAAAAGACAAATCAGCTCAAGTAGTAGGTATTTTGTATAAATTCAAAAATAAGTTTAATAGAACAGTGAAACTTTTAATATACTAAACTTTAATTCAAAGTATTTTGAATTATATGGTTGTTTTATATGGGTATAAAAAAAGTACAGAACTGAAATCTTTACAAAGAATTCAAAACAAAGCCTTGAAAGCTGTGGCAAATCTGCCTTTAACATATTCAACACTTTCGCTATACAGAAGCATATTCCCAAGCATTTTACCTGTGCATGGTACTTACTTAATGAAACTTCTTATGTATGTATTCAAATGCTTACACAATATAGGACATCACACCATACATTTTGCTATCAACCAACAAGTGTTCAGTACCAGAAATAGTAGTAACTTAAGGGTAGCAAAGTGTAGACTTGAAATTACGAAGCAGAGAATTGAGTATTCGGGTAGCCATGCGTATAATAATTTACCTCAAAATTTAAAAATCGCAAATAATATTCTAACATTCAAAAATTTGTTGAAAAATCACTTATTGCAGAATGTTGAAGGAATTCTTATTTAAACTTTTGTTTGTATACTAAATTTGAATTAATTTTAAAAATTTTTAATAATTTTTTTTTTTTTTTATTTTTCTGTAACATAATTTATATTGAATTTTACTGCCAACTTGCCTCTATAATGTCTATTTTAGACGCTGGGGCGTAACTTAACTTATATTAATATATATATTATTATTCTACAGTATTGTACAGTTTAATAATAAAAATTTGTAATTGTAAAAAAAAAAAAAAAAAAAAGAACTTTATTAGAAAAACTGATACGTCCACTTGTCTGGTGATGGGTTGGTAAAACGTCTCTCACTATCAACCACAGTTGATAAATGTGTACAAAATCGATCCAGAAGAAAAAAACGGAACCACACAAAGTCTGAATTCAGCTTGGAAATAGTGCCATTTATTTAACTAAGCTACAAGATGTATATGGGAGTTAGTAATATTTTCAGCAAAGGGCCATCTCAGCTCATACACTTTGAAGGGGCGGCCTTCTCTATGGGCATTATTACTAAATAAGCTCAGAACAATAAGAATTTTCACTAGAAAACCGGGCAAAGTCGAGAGAAGAGAAGAGCCTCTGATCCGCCCACTTATCAGGTGATAAGTCGATACGTCAGCGGCTACGCAATGACTCAAAAAGTCTCACAATTGACAGAAATGTTATTTTATCTTTTTTGGAATTTTGCTATTAGGTGCGCAACTAAATTCCCGCTGTTTGCTAATAGATGGTGCCAGTTGTAAGTGCTTGGCGATTTTGCCATAACTTAAACGTCATGAACCAAGCTTAGGCATATGGTAAAGGTGCTTTTTGCTTCCTCTTTTTTAAAGAAAACGATACGTGAGGCTCATCGAGAGCTTCAAAACGTTTACGGAGATGATGCTTTAAGTGAAACAACGTGTTGACGACCGTTCGAGTGAAGGAAGACGAAAATCCTTCGAAGGTACTGAGTTGACAACATTGGTTGATGGGGATCCATGCCAAACGCTAGAGTTAGGAGTTACCAACGATTGCATGCGTTGAGAATGATTCAGAAGCAAGGAACTTGGGTTTCTTTTACGAATTGAAGCCAAGGGACATTGAGCGTCGTTTTTTCTCTTGTGAACAACTACTTCAGCGATAAAAAAAGAAATTATTTTCTTCATCTTATTGTAACGGGTGATGAAAAATGGGTTCATTATAGCAATCCAAAGAAAGGAAAGGCATGAAAGCTGCCCGACCATGCTTCTGCGTCGTCGCCTCGGCCAAATATTCACGCTGCGAAGGTTATGCTCTGTATTTGGTGGGGCAAGGTTGGTGTTATTTATTACGAGCTGTTGAAATTCAACTTCAGTCAATGCAATTGAGAAATGCCCACAATACGCGGAGAGGCACGAAAAAGTGATTCTTCACCATATGAACGATCGGCCTCATGGCCTACCTGGAAACACTGAAATGGGAAGTCTTACCCCATCCGCCATATTCTCCAGATATTGCGACGATTTATCACTTGTTCCGTTCGACGGCACACGGTATGGCTGACTAGCAGCTCCACTGATATGATGACATCAAGGAATGGCTAAGTTCATGGATAGCATCATAAGACGAATAGTTTTACCGTAACGGAATTCCAGCTTTGCCAGGAAGGGGCATTACTTTCAATGAATTAATTGTTAACATGTTTTCATAGTAAAGTTGCATTTTTATAAGAAAAAATAGCGAGAACTTAGTTGCACACCTAATACAATTTTGTATAATCGACAGCTCGTAGTCTTGGGCGAGCGAGAAACGTCCTCTAATTGTCCATTATATATCGACTTAGCCCGTTTTCCTAGTGAAATTATTGTATTTGTACCATTTTCCAAAAGCCACGCCTACAATTAAGACAATCTATTAAAAACTTGTATGAGATGTGACAGTTCATTAAATTTTTCGGTTTCAAAAGTAAAGTTGATTAAAACACACATAAAGCTATGATTTTAATTCATTATAGCACTTGGAACTTGCCAAATGACTGGATTGATTGCAGCAGTAGACCCTTTTGAGGTAGTTTTCGACCAGTTTTTCGCACATTTCGGGCGATGTCTGAGTGATAACTTGACGAATGTCAGTTTTCAAAGGCTCCAACATATGGGGATTATCCGCCTTAGCACGCCCCGCAAAAAAGGTTCTAACGGCGTCAAATAGCATGATCTTGGTAGCCAATTGACATCGCCAAAATGAAAATTGACCTTTCTGGAAATTTTTCATGCAATGAAGCCAAAATCGGTCTTGTTGTGTGGCTCATGGTCTTCAATTGCAAAAAAAGTCGGCTTTCGTATGGCCACAGCTTTCTGAATTGACAGTAACGGTTCCCCCAGCGTCATTTTCGACGATTATGCGCACCAGGCAGTCACCTTTTCCAGATGCAATATTTTTTCCACAAATACTTCTGGGTCCGCCGAGCCACATACTCGTATGCGACAATTTTGCTTGTTGACGTAACCAACGAATAAGAAATGAGCTTCATCAATGAAGAAAATTTTGTTCGAAAGCGTGATGCTGCAGCTCGCAATCAGGATATCTACGGCATTGTGAATGGTCAGCCGACTTTAATTGTTGCGTGGGTTGGACTCCACAAGTGTTTAGGTGCAAAATACACCATAATGAGCTTTAATATAGGCTCAGTTGCTGAGAACGCCGTCGAATCGACAAATTCAGATTATCAGTCACACTTTCACTAACAGAAGCGATATTTTCCGCAAGCCCGGCCACATCTGTAACACTTCCAGTCTCTTCAAATTTCTTTATAATCTTGACAAATTACTTGCACAGTAGGCCGATTATGACGACTATAATCATCCTGTAATGCACGAAAAGTGTCCACGTTTGAATTATCACTTTTGCAGTAAGTTTTAACTGTTTATGCATTCTTCGGTTGTTAAACGATCTATATTCGTAAATGGTAAACATTTCACTAAATAAATAATGCTTCAAATGACAGTTATTTACTAGCTGACAACCTTGCCAGACCGGCAGTTTTGAAACAACCACATGTATAACCATTTTGGTTTACATTTTGGAAAAATTAAGTTCAATTCGAACTCTACTCGCCTATGAACATAAGATATTTTTGTGGCAAATTTCAGCCATCTAGTTCAAGCAATACGACCTTTATCGTGCTTGCAGCAAGTAGGCCAACCAAAGGACGGACGGAAAAACCTACTTACAAAGACATAGATCCTTACGACGATCAGAAATATATATACTTCAGGGAATTTCAGATGACTGTTTCTAGTTATTACACACAGAAATGCAAAATGATGTACCCCAACCCCACGATTGCAGATACAAATTGAACTTCATTCTTAAGTGTTATTGGTAGTGTTATTTACATAACTCAAATTTAAATTTGTAAAAGTTTCAAGTCTACTTAAAATTTCCGCATTTTAAATCTGAGTTCAAATTTTAAATTCCATTGTGGTTTACGTGCCATAACCATATTGGTCTATATATTTTTGGGTATACTACCTTTTGTCCTTTTTGCTATTAACTGTACTAAATAATAAGGGTTGACTGACTTGACCACTTGGGGCTTTGCTCAACGAGAGCGGGGGAATCCTTTTAACAAGCTTAAATGTACGGCTGCTTGCTCAGCTGGTATGTGTGTGATTTCGTGCATGTGTGGTTCATAAATTTTTGGGGACAAATATGGATGCTGCTTCGGCATATAAACGCAAAACGCTGAAGCAGGGAAATACTGCAGACAAACACAAAATCATCGTGACCATGGAGAGGAAAACAAGATATGAAGGATACACATAAAAATCCATATAACGATATAAGGACATGGGATTCATAAACGCCATGACATGAGCAAAAGCAGCGGGAGTGGACACACATGGACCCACAGTTGAGAGTTACTTTCATGGGTAGCAAATATGGCGTCACAATATGGAAACACATGACAAATGGATACAATTTATATATTGGCAAGCCAAGGTGGAGGGGGGTGCAAGCTTGGAGGAGCAGGAGTTAAGAGTCTTACCATTGAGTTGGGACAATTGAAAAAGGACTCGTGTGCAGAGACCATCTCCTGACAATAAGACTAATGTTTATTACGAACCGAGAAAGCGGCTGAAAGAAGGAGACAGAGCTAGAGCATATAATGGAAAATAGACGAAAGCAAAAAATTGTTTTAAGGATGACCATTATTAAAAATGTCACATAAACTTTGTTTTTAATTTGATTGCTTTCAGTTTTTTTTTTCTTTTGTTATTTTTTTTTTGCACTCCTGTCGTACTTTGCCGGCCAAATGAAAAGGACATTCAAAAAAGGACCAATACAATGAACAGCAAAATAAGCCCAGTAAGCATCACAGCGGTCAGGGGGAGCAGCGAGCAAAGAAAAATAATGAGAGAAAAAAAAATAATAATTAGGCACAATGACAATTAACATTTTTTTTCTGCCAAATGCATTAAAATACTTACGTACATACGTAGTTGTACTTAAAACAATTCTTAAAAAATAATAAACAAAATAGAAATAATTTTCCAACATTTCGCCTCTTTGTCTCACTCCCTCGGATTGAGGAAGGAAACATTTGCCTTCTAGGCGTAGGCCTAAGAAGGGTAACTGGTTGGCTAGCAGAAGGAAGAACAACACACACACACACACATACATAGACACGAGTAAGAAGAACTTATGCAAATGAAAATTAATTTAATCCACAGGATATTTTCATTTTAATTTAATTGCACGGACACTGACTACGTGAGCGACAGCTTACAAATGGCTACTTTTGAATAGAAGAAAGCAAAAAAAAAAAAAAACAGCAACAACAATAATTATGCTCTAGAAATGAGCAGAAACTTTTGATTAACCCCATAAAACGAAGGCCATAACAAAGACCAAAATTTGGTCATATTGGGAGAGAAAGCGAATCTAGGAAATTGCATTTGAATTTTTTTATTATCTTCAACATTTCTAAAAAATATTTAACTATTTATACATTAAACACGTTTCAAATTTTTGAAATTAATATATTGTGTGTTCATGACTCCCCTAATGGGTTAATTGTTCCTTCAATGGTAAAACGAAAAAAATATTCGTGGAACATAATAAATATGTTCCCTTTGTTGTATTCGAAACAAAATTAAAACGTCCTAATTGTTTTATAAATGTCAGTCATTAAGCAATCATTCTAAATATGTCCTCACCCTCAGCATTCACCTTTCTCTAAATAAGACAGCCCCCATTTCAAGAAAAGATGGTACAAAAATGTCTTTCTAACTACCGAAAACATCTTCTTACTACAGAGAGATTTTGTCAGTAATTAGATTCGAACATTAAGGAATTCTTCACAAGTTTTTAGTACTACTCGAGTCTTCAGTATTTGAAAGTACTTTGACGCATTATGTCAGAGCGACTGATCAACAGTGTGGCGCAATAGAACGTGCATATTTAAAAAATAAATTAAAAAATAAATACAAAAGGTATGGTTAAAATAAATTTAAGGCATTGTAGAGTAATAAATTGAGTTTATTTTTTAAAAATAACATCATTTAAATGGTGACCCTCTCTACGACGGCACTCCTCTAACCGCAAACGAAAATTATTAAAAACGTTCTTCAGTAATACTGGTGTAATGGCTGCCATTTCACCACGGATATTCTCCTTGAGCTGAACGATGTTTCTTGGATTATTACTGTAGACTTTGCGTTTGAGGTATCCCCACAAAAAAAGTCAAGAGGCGTCAAGTCTGGACTACGTGGGGGCCATGGGATATCACCTCAGTCTGCCAGGGAACATCTGCTTCACCACCGCCAGGAAGTCATTTGATGTGTGACAGGTAGCTCCATTTTGTTGGAACCAAGTTCTGGAATTTACTATTCTTGAACTTTCAATTTCTGGAGCCAAAAATCCGTCCAAAATCTCAACACAGCGTTCTGTATTAACCATGACGTTTTGGCCCCGCGCATTTTCGAAGAAAAAGGACCAATTATTCCTTTGCCAGAGATTGCTGCCCATACTGTCACTTTAGGACTATGCAATGGTTTCTGGTGTTTGATTTTGGGATTTTCACTGTTCCAGTAACGACAATTTTGACGGTTTACGAACCCATTCATAAGGAAATGAGCCTCGTCAGAGAAAAGAATATTGTCAAAATTGGAAAATCGATTAAGCATTTCATTAGCAAATGCGAACCTTGCTATGAAGTCAGACTCTTTCTTCTTGTGTTAATTACAGCTTATATGGATGCAGTTTAAGATCCAATGTTAAAATTCGTTGCAAACTTCGTCGCGATAATTGTAAGACAGACGATCTCTTGCGAGTCGACATTTGTGGATTTCCTCGTACTGACTCCATAACTCTCTCAACATTGTCTTCGGTCCTAGATGTTCTTGGGCGACCATTTGCTTGTGGTTTAAATGTTGAACCGGTCTCTTCAAAACGCTTTACCCATATTTTAATTAAATTAGTACTCGGAGCTTCACTAATTCGCCGTAGTCCATATTCAGCACAATATAGTCGCCTAGAAGCAATATATGAACGAGAGTTCTCGTAAAATGCGCGCACGCAAAATGCGCGACGCTTCCCGTCGAAGTGATTCATAGCGACTAAAACTCCATGAGCCCACCAACCCAACGATGTAGGCGCCCCCCCGCCCGCGCCTTTTCTACCCAGCAAAAACAGATGATGCAATATGCACGTTCTATTGCGCCACCCTGTATATTAACCCTGTTTATTACTAGAAATTAGCCATATCTTTGCATACCTCACTTTACTTTGGAATACCACACAAATATAAAGTTTAATTGCTCAGATTTTTTTCGATAAATTTCATGGTTATACGAGGTGTGTTCAAAAAATAAGATGAATTTTCAAATTTCGCGGGCTACGTACATTGGACTTTCGATTATTATTTCTTTTTATGTTGGTACACTCGTCTCGTAGATATGTTGATGCTTTTATCCATATAGCATGTTTAGTTTGTTTGCGAGAGGCATAAATAAGAGGCATAAATAAGACAAGTGTTTTGCGTGTTCGGCGAAAAAAATGGATCAAAGAAGTTGCATCAAACTTTGTGTAAAAAAATAATTCCATTTTTTTAAAAAATAATTCCATTTTTTTACACAAAGTTTGATGCAACTACTCAACATTTGAAATGTTGACAGTGGCATACGATGACAGTATTCAGGGTCAAAAAAATATTTACAAGTGGTACAAACTTTTCACAGAAGTTCGAGAAGATGTGAATGACGATGCTCGCTCTAGACGCCCCAGCACATCAACAACCGATGAAAATGTTGAAAAGGTGAAGAAAATTGTTATGGAGAATCGTCGAATCACAACTACAGAAGTAGCTGAGGGTGTCAGCACATCGGTTGGCTCATGCCATGCAATCTTTTCGGAAATTTTGGGCATGAAGCGTGAAACTGCGAAGTTCGTTCCAAAATTGCTGGATTTTGACCAAAAACAACGTCGCATGAGCATCGCTCAGGAATTGTTGAATGACGTCAACAATGATCCAGATTTGCTTAAAAAGGTCATAACTGATGACGAATCAATCGTCCCAATTGGAGAGTCCAGGAGAGCCAAAACAAAAAAAGCACGCCACGTTCGATCAAATGTCAAGAATTTGCCCACTGTTTTCTTCGATTACCATGGCGTAGTGTATCAGAAGTTCTTACCACAAGGTCATACGGTAAGTAAGGAGTATTACCTTGAAGTTATGTCCCGTTTGCGTGAAGCAATACGAAAAAAACGGCCGGAATTGTTGAAAATAAAAAATTCATGGCTTTTGCATCATGATAATGCACTCATCTTTGCTTGTGAGAGATTATTTGGCCAAAAACAACACCGTTACCATGCCTCAGCTACGGTATTTACCAGATTTGGCCCCCTGCAAATTTTTCCTGTTCCCAGAATTGAAGAGACCAATGAAGGGACAGCGGTTTGCGACGATTAAGGAGATAAAAGCCGAATCGCTGAGAGAGCTCAAAGACATACTAAAAGGTGCATATTGGATCTGCTTCGAGCATTGGAAAATACCCTGGCACAAGTGTATTATATCTGAGGGGTACTACTTTGAAGAAGATAAAATAGAAATTGATGAATAAATAAATATTTTTTGAGAAAAATGAAAATGTATCCTATATTTTGAACACAACTCGTAAATCCCGATGTTAGGTCCATGTGACGAAAAATTTTATGTATAACTTTCTCTGTTTTAACTACACAACAATTGGGATATTGCAAATTTGGCAAAATATTTCGGAAAAGCGATTAAATACTAAATTTCTCGATTCTAGGTGATGGTGCCACATTTCCTCTTCACAATAACGAATATAGAAAATCTATTTTGCGTTAAGGGAGTGATTGATTGATGTATGATTGACTTTATATTTCTGGCTCAAATCGTTTAATATGGTTATGACCACAATACCATGGTTATACACTTTTTCCATTCTATTATCTAATTGTATGAATTTTGACATGCATGGTACGAAAAAATTCACGCCTGAAATTTAACGGCCACCGTATGTTCTATAAGACTCAAACTGGGTGGGCTAAAGAGAAATGATATATTAAAGGCTTTGTTTAGCACAATTGGAATGTTTGTTCGATAACTTATTGCCATTTTGAAGGTAATTTTATTACGCTCCTCCCATAGAAACTCTCGTCCTTGCTGGGACTAACACTAAAACAGTCGATTTTCATAAGCTTTTTTCGATACGAAGTTTTCACCAGCAAAATCGTTTGCCATGAACAGGAATACGTAGTAATCAATTGGCGCCAGGACCGAGTTAAGAGATGGTTGCACAAGGATATCCAAACCAAACCAAGTTCCTGGAGCCTCTAACGAGTCGCTATCGATGTTTAACTGACGACTCACTATCCTGATGCAACTCAATTCTTTTCCTGTTGGCTAAAGCTAATAGCTTCTGGGTGATTGTGTCTTGAAGGCTTTAGAAATCTTGGCAGTACAGATTCGAATTAAGGGTTTGATCGTTAGGGAGCAGGTTATAGTAGATGATTCCCTGCCAATCCCACCAAACATATAGTAAAACTTTCCTTACACTATTCAATTCTGGCTTAACCGCCGTGGTTTTATCTTTAACGAAGAAAAACTGTAAAATATCAAGTATTTTCTTTTCCTGGTGTCCATATTTGGAACAGTTTTTGAGAACGAAAGCTTATTTTCCTTACGCCATCTAGGCTAATTTGTTCCCACTTATACAACAGATTACCAAAGACGTCTCTTTCAGAAATAATAGATTTATTTTTAATATACCCTAACAACAGTTCTAATTTTTTTTTCAGCTTCTTTTTTTTAGCAGTGCAAATGTTAAAAGGAATCTTTTAGTATATCTAAGGCAACACCTCTAATCTAACATCAATTTCGTTTGAGCATTTCTTTTTTTATAGGATCCAACTCCACATTTTTTTCAGACAGTATTCATTGGAGTTTTTTTTTTACTTCAACCACAGTGGGCAGGTGCTATACAACTTTCACCCGTTTAATGACAATTAAAAAATGATGCGCAACTAAGTTCCCGCTGTTTGGCAATAGATGGCGCCAGGTGCTAGTCGATTCTGTCATTATCTAAACGTAATGAGCCAAGCTTGGGCGTATGGTAAACATACCGCTTCGACACAATAGTGATTTTCTTTTGACGTCATATTCCCGTCATATGCGGGAAGTATTGATTTTTTTCTTTCAATTGCAGAAAACGGCGGCTGAAGCTTATCGGGAACAACGCATCGAGATTGGTTTCGCCGCTTTAAAGATGGTGATTTTGATGTTGACGGCCGTTCGCGTGAAGGAAGACCAAAAACCTTTGAAGTCACTGAATCGACGGCACTGCTTGATGGGGATGCGTGTCAAACGTAGGTAGAGCTTGCTTCAGTATTATGAGATACCCGCCAAACTATTGCATGCGTTAGGAATGATTCCAAAGCAAGGAGCTTGGGTTCTTGTGAGTTGAGCGTCGTTTTTCCGCCTGTGAACAACTGTTTCAGGGACAAATAAAGTAAGGATTTTCTTCATCCTATTGCAATGGGTGATGAAAAATAGATTCATTACAGCAATCCAAAGAAAAGAAAGTCATGGGGGCTGCCGGTTCATCACCTCGGCCAAATATTCACGCTGCGAAGGTTATGTTCTGTGTTTGGGGGGCCAGGTCGGTGTTATTTAGAACTAGCTGTTGAAACCAATCGAAACCATCACTGGGGATCGGTATCGAGTTCGATTAATGCGATTGAGCCGAGCTCTGCGCGAGAAACGTCCACTATACGCGCAGAGGCACGAAAAACTGATACTTTAACATGACAACGCTCCGCCTCATGTATTCAAACCCGTTAAAGTCTAATTGGAAACACTGAAATGGAAAGTCTTACCCCATCCGCCATATTCTCCAGACATTGCGCCGTCCGATTATCACTTGTTCTGTTCGATGGCACACGTTCTGGCTGACCAGCAGTTCTGCTCATATGACGACATCAAGGAATGGCTAGATTTGTGGATAGCCTCAAAAGGTGAACAGTTTTACCGTGACGGAATTCGAGCTTTTCCAAAAAGATGGGAAAAAGTAGTAGCTAGCGATGGGCAATGAATCATTTGTAAACATGTTTCCATAACAAAGTTGCAATTTTATAAAATAAAAAACAAAAAAGAAAAAAAGAAAAAAAAAACAGCGAGAACTTAATTGCGAACCTAATAATTTCTTATATTTTTAAGGGATACTACGATGTTATTCCTCTGTTGGTGAGATTTAAATATATTTTGTTTTTTATTGCCCACAACGCAAAATAGCTACATTTTCATCTCCCCCGAGTAGGCTTTACTAATTAATTAATTGCAAAATAAAAACACGCACAAATAAGGTTTATGGAAAATGAATGAAATTAAAATGTAATTTTCTATTAAAAGAAATCGTTGTGATTTTTTTTTTGTTTCTTCCTTCTTTACTGTTTTTCTTGCAATGTCTACAAAATAATGTTAATTATTGTTATTCTCTTTTTTTAATATTTAGTTGAGTGAAATTGTTTTCAAAGTGGTGGGAGGGTAATTAAGAAACAAAACTGCTGAGTTAAGAAAGGAAATTGTTTATGTAATTATTTAGTAAAGCCGTTTGAAATGAATTTCATGGCATAATTGCAGACATACGTATGCGTCAGTTAGAGCATATTTCGAGCAATTATAATTAAACCCTCCGAAAATCATAAAAAATCGACCTTCAAATGTATTCTTTTTCATTTTTGTGCAGGATCGTATTTTTCAATTCAATTTACGAAAAAAAAAATCAAAATTTTGTGTATATGTAAAATGTTCTTCCAAAATATGAGCAATATAAATTAAGGGGAATAAACGCAAAAGGATTTAAATCTAGAAAAATTATGGTAATAGAAAAAATACACAGAAAAATTTTCTGTTGTTCTTCTTAAATCTTTATATTCACCTTCACAATTGTAACCGGAAACATTCATTGTCGTAAAAATTTATTTCAATCTAAACATGTCCATCTGTCCGTTTGCAATGATAGAAGACTGAAATTTGCCATAAATATGTCTCAAATCGGACAAGTAACAAAACACTTGCCCACATAAGGTTTAATACACCTCTTGAAAACTGGGCCTTTTCAGAATTTTCATTCAAATTTGTCTATTTATTCTTCAATTTTACCTCACTTTTCCATTTAGCTAACACTAAACGCGATGCTCGCCTAGGGAAGTCTGCAAAAGATTCTTGAAACTCTCAAATAAGAATTCAACACAAAGTCGTGTCCAATGTTCGTGCCAAAGGATTTAAATCTATAAAAATTACAAAGAGCACACAAAGAGCAACCACTTCAAAATATTCTGTTGTTTTTCTCTAAGTAATCTTCATACTCAGCTTCAAAATTGTAACTAGAAACATTCATCGTCGTAAAAATCTATTTCGGTCTAAGCATGTCCATCTGTCTGTTCGCAATGATAGAAGACTGAAATTTCCCATAAATATGTCTCAAATTGGACAAGTAACAAAACACTTGCCCACATACTCGTAAGGTCTGATACACATCTTGAAAACTGGTCGTTTTCAGAATTTTCATTCAAAGTTTTTCTTTATTCGTCAATCTCAACTCACTTTTCCAATTAAGCTGACATTAAATCCTCGCCTAGGAAAGTCTGCAAAAGGTCCTTAAAACTCTCAAACAAGAATTCAACACAAAGTCGTGTCCAATATTCTAATATGTCTTTCCAAAATGTATATAAATGCCTTAAGTATATAATACAATTAATATATAAAGTACTTAGTATACATAAGGAATTATACTACATAAGGAATTATAATCAGAAAATGCCCCATTAGTCTTGCATGAAATTCGAACTGACATTACTTTGGGAATTTAAAAACTTTTCCTAAAACTATAAATTATAATTTTATTCAGCGATCGCCCTAATTGTGGACGTTGTCATTAGAAAAAAAATACCCATTTTTATTGGAAGCTGTCTATGCAATATGCGATAAGACAGCATTTCTGACATACCCAGCCATTTAGCATAGATAAATGAAATCGGTCCAAGGAGAGTGAAAGAGTGAATCCAGCTTAAGGATAAAAGGCAGGCATTTTTATTGTTCATCCAACAATTTTGCCATTTAAGTAACGAATAACGTTACCTAAAAGCCAAATATGGTGGCAGTTATCAGACGTTGGAATGGCTCATCCCAGGTCAACAAAAGCTTTTTAAGAGACTGCTCTAACATAGGCGGAGTTATTGAAATATACTAAAATACATATATGAATTTTCGGTAGAAAAACGAAAAAAGTCGATCTTTTATGCATGAAAAGATGACGTTTTTGACGCGCCCTAGCGATGACGTCGTCCAAGATACTGAGGCCAGCAAGTGTTGCAATTGCATTAAATCGATCCGGTAAGGATCGATAAAGGATTAGTCCTTAAACAATATAAAATGTAATTTGATACTTACGAAAAGAAACCTCTCCAATTTTTAAACATTTGATTAAACATAAGATTGCACATCATTCACACCACTGTGAGCTGAATGATGAAGTGTATATAAGACACGGCCCATCGAATTTATGACATCAGTCAATTTTTCCCAAATAGAATTCTCCCCTAATAATAAAAATGTCGAAGTGGAATTCCATAAACTTTGGAAAAAAATATACATAGTTTTTACAAATTGTTTTTGAAAAAATTGTTCCAGGTCAAAAATTGAAAGTGCCTTGGAAAGCCGGATTCTTTCTGTTGAATTTACTTCCTCCTAAATGTTTAGAACCGGATCGAACTTTACATCGCAGATTACATTTTTGGGCCGAATATATTTTTATGGACGTAGAGTGCAGTACGAAAGTACATGGACGTATAACTGATAATGTGATTACCTCTTGGCTCATAATTTGATTCAATGACGGATGTCAAACTAGTCCGAAACTGCTATGCAGGCACCCCTTCAAAAGATTTTGTTTCTCAAAATTAAGAGGCAAAAAATTAAACACCAATAACAGAAAATGTATTAGGTGTCCGCTATTTTTTTTTTATAAAAATACAGCTTTATTATAAAAACATGTTTACAAATGACTCATTGAGCTCCCTTCATTCATTCTGGCAGAGCTCGAATTCCGTCACGGTGAAACTGTTCATCTTTTGAGGCTATCCAAAAATATAGCCATTCTTTGATGTCGTCATATGAGTGGAACTTCTGGTCAGGCAGACCGTGTGCCATCGAACGGAACAAGTGATAATCGGACGGCGCAATATCTGGAAAATATGAAAAATGGGGTAAGACTTTGCATTTCAGCGTTTCCAGGTGGATTTTAACGGGCTTGGCCACGTGAGGCCGAGCGTTGCCATGCTAAAGAATCACTTTTTCGTGTCGCTTCGCGTATTGTGGGAGTTTCTTGCGCAGACCTTGGCTTAACTGCATTAATTGAACTCGATACCGATGCTCAGTGATGATTTCGCTTGGTTTCAACATCTCGTAACAACCGACCTGAGCCCACCTAATACAGAGCATAACGTATGTAGCGTGAATATTCGACCGAGGCGACGACGTAGAAGCATGGCCGGGCAGCCCCCATGACTATCATTTCTTTGGATTGCATTAGAGAATCTACTTTTCATCACCCGTTACAATACGATAAAGAAAACCCTTTATTTTTGGTCGCCGAGCAGTTGTTCTCAGGCGAAAACAAGACGGTAAACGTCCCTTGGCTTCAACTCATGAGGAACCCAAGTTTCTTGCTTTTGAATCATTCCCAACGCATGCAATCGCTTGGAAATGGCTTGGCGGATAAGTCCTAATACTGAAGCAAGCTCTACCTGCGTTTGACATGGATCACTATCAAGCAATGCCGCCAATTCAGTGCCTTCGAAGGTTTTTCGTCCTCCTTCACGCAAACAGTCATCAACATGAAAATCACCGTACTTAAAACGACAGAACCAATACGACACGTTGTTTCACTTAAAGCAGCGTAAATGTTTTGAAGCTATCGATGAGCTTCCAACACCGTTTTCTTTGATTGAAAGAAGGAAATCAATACTTCCCGCATATGGCGATTATTTGACACAAAATCATACATATTCCCACAACCAAAGGAATATGACGTCTAAAGAAAATCAATATTGTGTCGAGGTGGTATGTTTACCATATATGTAAGCATGGCTTATGACATTTAGATTATGGCAGAATCAACTAACACTTACAGCTGGCGCCATCTATTGGCACACAGTGGGAACTTAGTTGCGCACCTAATAGTTTTTTTTTTAGAAAAACATTAATTCTTATTTTCCATGGAAAACCTTGTAAATGGTTTTCGCTTTTCATCGTATGAGTTATTATATTCACTAACTAGTCAGGCAAACTGGCATAGCTCAATCGCCCGGGAAATAGGTGGAATTATTTTTTTGAAATATCTAGAATCTGACATATTTGTACCAGCGTAATGCATAAATAAAAGGGCCGCGTTTCATACTTTACAATATTTTACGTATCGACTGTTATGTATCTTTATCTCTGACTAGAACATAAAAACATTAAGTTCTTTAATAACCTAGAAGCATACTTCTTGAAATTATAGCAACTAAAGTTTTTATAATAATCACCTATGTATATATTTCCTGCTGTCCACAAGTCGTTATAACAAAACGTATTTTATGTCTCTCTCTCTCTCTTTCTCACTAATTGCGAACTACTTTTTCTGTATTCAATTATAAATTCCATCTGTACGATAATTCACCTGAATCCTTTTTATTTAACTTATTTTAAATCCGGGTAATGAATGTTGGTTGCCCTTAAAAGGTAACCGGTAATGCGATAACCTCCACCCAAATATTTACAAATTGTAAAGAACTTTAGTGATATTAATTGTACATTGCATACCACATAAAATTACACCCTTTATTACATATTTACTCGTGTATGTGTAGGTGTGTGTGAGTGTGTGTGTCAGTGTATGTGTGTGTGCGAGTGTATGACAGGCTTTTCAAAAAATTTATAACGAAATTCCAAAATTTTAATATAAAAATTCTACTCGTAAAATTATTACATTTCATTTTAATTCCTGCACATACCACTGCTACACATATCCCCTACCTACAAATGCCATAAATATATAGCTTTCATAGAAAACACTTACATTCACATATGTATTGGTATGTACGCGTATAGCTTTTGCTAGATATAGATTCATACACACATTTCAATTTTACATACATTCGTATGAAGAGGCATATCATAATTAATCCCACACCAAGCCTTAGTTCTAAGTGAAAGCAAACAAAATGTGGCTTTGTGCCATGTTTCTAACTACCAAATGCGTATTACGTTCACACACACACACTCGCATACATAGCCCCATTTCTATAAAACTAATACACACACACAAACACTTACATATATGGCTCTTTATAAAAATGAGGATTAAATGAGGAAAACCCCAATACGCCACAAACATACATATGAGTACATTTAGCCATAAACAGGATATACTACACCGAAAAAGCTTTGGCAAAACAAAAAACTGGAACTAAACTGAGCTGATTGTGTGAGTTAAGCCTGTCATATAAATTTCATAATATGCCGTAATGAAATTGCATTCATAGAGGGCATAAACCCAGCGAACATTTTCTCAGGATGAAAATTGATATTTGTACGATATATGATATATGATATGATATATGATATATTGATATATGCACTTTACGATGAAAGAAGTAAATTAGAAAACGCTGATTACACTGATCTACAAATTTGGGGGAAAAATTTGACTGCAGAAACAAAACATGTTTTTTAACTAATATGAATGCGCTGAATTCGAATCCATTTTATTTCATTTGTTTATTTTAGTCTATGGAATTATATCCTTACAGACCAGCAAATATCTTGTATAACTAATTAACAAAAATAAAGTAAATAACTTAACTAATTTAATAAATTGCATACTAATTGCCTAAAGACATTATGAGGCAGGCAAAGGTCAATGTTGTTGCAGAATCTATTAAACAAAATCATTGACCTGTTAATGGGCTCATTGCAAATATAATTAGACGAATGCATAACAATATTAAAAGTATACATATGACGGAGAGAGCGAGATGGAGCATTAGAGCATATGAGTGCAAGTAGATCCGGACAATCAATATATCCCGAAACAATGGCATGAAGAAACATAACAGACGCTATGTTCCTTCTGGCCTCCAAAGTTTGCAACGAAATGAATGCACAGCGCCTTTCATAGGACGGTAAAGGAGAAGTAAGGTTAAGTGACGACAAAGCATACCTTAGAAACACTTTCTGTACTTTTTCAATCCGCATAGAATGAATTGATGCAACAGGATTCCAAATAACCGATGCATACTCGAGTTTGGAACGTACAAAAGCAGAGAACAAAACTTTTTTTGTGTAAGGATCAGAGAATTTATACATATTTCTACGAATAAAATAAAACATCGCATTAGCTTTTGGTACAATGTAATCTAGGTGATTTTTGAATGTAAATTTGAAGTCAAAAACTACCCCCAAATCGGAAAATTCAAGAATTTCTTCCAAGATTTCATGATAAATATGATATGACGAATTAATTGTATTTCTACAGCGATGGAATGTCAGTTTAAAACATTTCTTAGTATTGAATGGTAAATCATTAGCTTTAGACCAAATAGCAATCCTATCTAAATCTTCCTGCACCAACGTAACATCATTCAACGTGAAGATTGATTTAAAAATCTTTAGATCATCTGCATACATAAGATATTTCGAATTTTTCAAACACATGCCAATATCATTAACAAAAATATTGAACAATAAAGGCCCAAGAATACTACCTTGTGGAACACCAGAAGTAGGAAAATAAGCACTAGAATAATAGCCATCAATACAAACAGTACATACCCGATTACCCAAATACGATTTCAACCAATTTAAGACATTGGAGTGGAAACCAAATTTATGAAGCTTAAATAAGAGAATATCATGGCGAACTCTGTCAAAAGCTTTAGAAAAGTCCGTGTATATCGTGTCTACTTGAACACCACTTTCAAATTCATTTAAACAGAAATTACTAAAAATAGCTAAGTTAGTAGTTGTGGAACGACCAGAAAAAAACCCGTGCTGATTAGGGTTAATATGCCTCTTTATTAAAAAATATAATTTTTTATGCATAATATGCTCAAAAACTTTAGCAATGTTAGGCAACTTAGAAATAGGCCTGTAATTAGTAACTAAGGTTCTATCTCCCGACTTAAAAACTGGAAAGACTGTCGCAGTTTTCCATTTATGAATAAAATACCCAGAATCAAGTGATTTTTGAAACAAAATTTTTAAAGGAACTAAAAAAGCTGTTGAGCATTTTTTAAGAAGAAAAGAAGAGTTTCCATGCAGATCAGATTTAAAAGAATTTTTGAGCTTAAGAATGGCAGACAGAATGTCCTCATCAGAAACATCAATAGACCCAATATCAACACAAGGCACAATATTGTCGAAGTTACTAAAATTATTTACAGTATTATCTTTTGTAAAACTTGATTCAAAGAAATTCCTAAATAAGTTTACTGATTCTTCTGCCGAATTTGAATCCAGCTATCACATCCTGTTCATTTTTTATCGTATTTTTTTATCGCAATTTCACAATTATTAATGTGACAGAAGCCCACATGCATTCTAAACCTTCATAATAGTAGCGTTTAAGCATGCCAAGGAAGATCGTTTGCCACTGATTAAAGTTATTTTTGCTTTGTGATGAATATTTGGTTGGGAAAAAGGATATGCAATATCAGAATCATTAGAATATGCATACTCGTATTTACATTAATTTGGTTTTGCTGTCAGAAACTTGAACAAACCGCGGACTCCGACAATGTTTCGCAATAGTTCCAGAACTGTTTTATACAAATGGTCAAATGGCAAGAAGATCTATTTTGATTTTTCAATTTTTTTCGATAGCAGAAAATCGCCGAACACGCAAAACACTTGTCTTATGTATGGCTCTCACAAACATACTAAACATACTGTATGGATAAAACCGTCAAAAAATAATAATCGAAAGTCGAAAATTCACTATATTTTTTGAACATGTACATAGTGATGGTTGGCAAATATTGGAAACGACCATACCAGCAACCGTCCTAACTAAGGGCGAGGTTTTTGAAAAATTCTTAAAAAAAAAAAAGAAAAAATAAAATGCAAAAATGTCACTTAAACAACAGACAGTGTCGATATATCACGTATGTATGAACAGAGGACATGGAAAGAGTGCACGTCCAGGTTTTTGGTGTGAGTCGGTACATCACCCAAAATGCTAAAGCTCGCTAATGTTGTCTTTAAGACATAGATCCAGTAGGAAAAAAGTCTTACATAAGGATTACATACATACAGCTTTAAAAATTATCCTTTTTCAATATTTTTCTAATATTTTTTTTTAATTTATTCATTAATTATTATAAAAGCAATACAGGTTAGTATTTAATAAATGCGGGTAGGTAACACTCCAATCCTTATACATTTGTAAATTATCGCCCTAGCTGTGGGAGTGATTATTCAATAATTAAAAAAATATGGGAAAAATTGAAGAAATTACGCCAATTACTGACGATGGCATAAATTGCCCAGTACCGACCTAAAGTGAGATTGGAACAGCTGTATCATAGTTTAAGAACAATAAAGTTGCTGTTGCTGCTGACAGAGCTATTTAAGACAGGTGGCGATGAGTTAAAAATAGTTCCCAAACCAGATTTGCCTCAAAAATGACATCACCGATTGATTGGAATTTAATTTTATTATGTTTTGTGATTGGAAACGGTGATTCTAGTGTGGATTATAGGATGACGCAGGAATCGTGCTGCTGTCAACTATCAACGGGGACCGTTTTTTTAAAGAAGTTGGAGGAGTTTTTCTTTACCCAGAACTGCGTCGAAGAAGTATTCGCTTCAACAGCATTTGGTTCTAGCAAGATGGAGCAGCTGCACACATAGCCAGACCGGTTATGGCGGAGCTTCAACAAAATTTTTCAAACAAATTAATATCCAGAAACTTTACTTTCCGATGGCCCTCAAGGCAACCTGACTTGACTGCAACAGACTTTTTCTATGGGGTTATGCCAAACAAGAGGTGTATAGAACGAAACCAAGGAATTTGACTGAATTGAAGCAGCCCATTAAAGCAATAATTGAGGCGATCCCATCTTCAACCCTTCAGGTCGCAATGAATAATTTTCGAATTAGGTGTCACATATACAGGGTGTCCGTCGGGATGGTGTACTACTTTGTTTTGCAGTTAGTTTGGTAAACATTAGTCTTGGCACTTCATATTTGGCAGTCGTGAAGTAGAGACGTGGCAAATTTATTATGGAAAAATATTCGATAAACCAACGTGTTTTAATTGTTGAAACATTTTACCAAAATCAGTCATCGATTACTGTGACGATGAGAAAGTTACGTTATACCACATGATGGTATCAACAAGACGGCGCCACATCGCATACAGCCAGGATTACAATGGAATTACTGCGAGACCTCTTTCCACAACAAGTTATTTCAAGAATTGCTGATGTTGATTGGCCTTCACGATCGCCTGATTTGACTATTCCGGACTTCTTTTTGTGGGGATAAACGCTTGAGCAACTCAAACAAAATATTCGTCATGAAATTAATAAAATACCGCAAGAAATGTGTGAGAATGTAATGAAAAATGTGCTCGCATTTGTGAGGTTAACAGAGGCGGACATTTATTTGATATTGTATTCCATACATAATCGCCGGCATTAAATAAAACATTTATCAATATAACATCAATTCTCTTTCATTTAATCAAAAATTATAAACGGAGTAGTATACCTTCCCGACGGACGCCCTGTACATGAATGAGCATGGAGGTCATTTACGGTCTATCATCTTCAAAACCAATTAGTTATATAAAATAAAATTGAATTTTCTACTCAATAAAAAAAAAAAAAATAAATAAATGAAACATATTGATTAATCGCGTGTAATTTCTGTCCATAAAACACGTAATTCTTACAATTTTGATATCCTAAGACCAATTAGTATATAAAGCTGTTGAGCATTTGATGCGAGAACAAATTTTGAATTATATTAATGATCATAAATAAATTTGCATAAATTATATAAATGATCCATAATAAATTTGCCACGTCTCTACTTCACGACCGCAAAATATG
>JAHXMU010000131.1:7997-78957 GCA_019455685.1 Philornis downsi | reverse complement strand
CACACACACACACATATATATATAACAAATAATGTTGCTTTATTTTATGCTAAAAATTATAGTGAATTTATATCAAATTCCCATCGTTAGTACTTTTACTGATGACGTCGTTGTTGGTCGTTGTAAAGGCCTAAGAGGGGGTGGTACTGCTTTCATTGGAACCACTAAGGGAGTTATATAAATATATACTCGTATATGATTTTTTGTTTCTTATTTTGTTGCCAACGTTGGATAAAATTTTAATATCAGAACTCATAAACTAAGTGAGTAATTAAGAGTGCACGTACAGCAACAGCAGCAGCAACAACAATCATTGCGTCAACAACAATGAACCCTCAACCAGTAACAGCAACTTCAGACAGAGGGAGTATCTGAAACCCTTAGAAAATAAATAATTTTGTTACACAAAAATAATGTTTATATTGTAACAAAATAATTAGACAAAAACGTAATGAAGATGCTTTTGTGTCCTTTTCAGCGTAGTTTTTTTTTCCTTATTTTCATTTAACTGATGAGAATTGCGCGTTGTTGCTTTTTGTGTGTTGTTTTCATTTTGTTTGTGGTGGAAATAATCAAAAAAGAAAACAGTTTAAATTATATGAAACATAAATTACATTGTAAAATTAAATAAATAAAGAGAGTCCAACATTCTTATTAGGCCTAACAAAAAGGCAAAAGAATGGAAACGAAATGGCCTGCCGGAATAAACGAATTTTCTTGTACCCTATCTTGCACAGCAATATACTAAATTGGCAACATATAAACGGCAATATATTCGACACATTTGTCGAAGTTTATTACCTAATGGAGCATTTTGATGAGCCTTTCGCAAACTACCATATTATGAATTTAATGCTTCGTATTATTTTTTCGCCAAGTAATAGCCAAGATGCCTCCAATATATCCTCATATACCTATATGACAGCTGCGAATGCAATGTAGTCTGTTGGACGAAGAGTATCCTCTGTTCCAATATTGACAATAAAACTTCGCAGAATAATTTTAACGTCGCGACCAGGGAGGCAGTCGTATCTTCGCTCTGTGCGCTCATAAAGTGTATCTTTTTTCTTATTCTCTTTGTCATCCATTGCTTTAACAAGTATTCCACCTCAACGCGGATTGCGGTAACTCCAACTCTCACAGGTTAAAGGACAAGGTGTGCAATATTTCTGCCAATTACAAATACACATCCATGTTCAAGCCTTTCCGCACAGCAACTAAAGCAGATGTCACAGTATTAACGTCGTATTCATTCTAGCATAGTACGCCTCATGTTCTAGATGACGCCGATATCAGCCTTATACAGGGTGCCTGATGAATATTGTTATCATGATGTTACTTAAAAATATTGAAAATCTTTTCTTTCCACAATTATGCCAACAGGTGTTCCTATTCAACTCTGTGGGGTTTCAAAAATATGAATCACATAATGTTGTCACACGACCAGGCCTATTGTAGCAAAATTGCGGCGAAAATTTCCCAATAAACTGATTACAAAGCAAACCCAGTATCGCATAAAGACATATTCTCTATAAAGTGTCCGGATATTCCAAGACTTATCCTTGAGTCTATTAAAATTGATTTCGTTATGCTAAAATACGTTTCAACAATATCTTCTTCATCTTAAATAGCCAGTATAATACACATCATTATCTGTTATACGTCGGACGTTGAAAATAATTTTAAGGGTAGTGGGTAGCGAAAATTAAAAAAAAAATCGATTTTTTTATTGCCCCAAAAATTCTTTATTATGTCCTGAATGTAATAATATCTCCAAAATTCTAATCCAACCACTATAAGTGCCCCAAAAATTTTTTTGAAGTTAATTCATCATGACCTGCGATCTCGCTGATATGAAATTTGTCAAACTAACATAATTTTACATACCCAAACACCTTCTAGGATATTTTTACCTAATACATAGATATTATTTGTCGGTTCAGAGATAATAGAATAAAAAAAAAAAAAAACTAAAATATAATTAAAACAATTTCATTTATTTATCTTATTACACAATTTTTAGTTAAAAATTCCCAGCGCCACAGGATGAGCCATCTTCCTTTTCAACATATACTTTTTCCAAATTACTTTTGGCTCGTGAATCTTTTTTCCCAGGCCCAAGCGTAGGTTCTGAGGTAGAAGTTCTACGCACTTTGTCCTGAGGTCTTCTGCCTCTAAATGTGCCTTTCCTGGATTTAAAAATTCTCTTGGAACAAGTCATCGCGATAAACTCAAACAATTTTGCAAAAGGTTGACTCTGGTTATACTGGGTTTACTATCGAAACTTAAAGAATAATCGATAGGAATATGACTTCCTGCGCTCTACAGGGATAAATGAGAGACAAGCTATCGAGTTTAGCCCCGAAAATTGAAAGAAAACGTTATTTCAACCGAGAAATTCGAATCGCCGCGTTTTTGCCTCTCGCACGTTTTTTCACATAAAAGACCCATTTTCTCGGGATCGGATGAACCAAACGACTCAGAAATTTGAAGACTTGTAGAATATTATTACATATATAAATGGTATAAAACGATTTTTAATATACTACATGCTTAGCGAGAAAAAAATTATAAACTGAACAGTTTTTTTTTCCAGTTTTTCCCCCCATATTTTAAGAAACTGACAAAGGAAAACGGCTTGATTTAGAGAGATTCCTTGCATCTTAAATAAAGAGTATAGATACCGAAACATATTCCCAAAATTTCAATAAAATCCGACCAGTACTTTTTGAGATACAGGGACAAATGGATCAGTGGTTTCCTCATAAGGATAAACTCGCTACCCACTACCATTAAGCGCTTCGGTCTTCTGCGCTTCTTCTCCAATTAGTTACACCAAGTTTCAATAGTACTTCAAACCCGTTTCTATGCCGTCCATCGAGTTCGTTGCCGAGCACTTTTCGTGCTAATACTCTTCGCTAACGATAATGGGTCCATATACTTTCCGGAGGATTTTCCTATCGAAGACTCCAAGCACTGGTACATCCTCTTGTAAAACCAAAGCCTGGTACAGATGGATTTTTGAGACCAAGAGAGGTCCCTATCATTAAATCGCTTGCTTAGCCCATAGTAACATTTGCTAGCATGCAAAACTCTCCTCTTTATCCTCTTTATCTTTATCATTTATTTTGTTTACAGCGGATCCGAGGTAGACGAACTCATCCACCACTCCAAAATTATAGTTGTCAACGATCAAAAGAATCATGAGCGAGTATACTCTTTGTTCATTGAAACAAATCACATTGTTTTGTCCTCATTTACCGTCAGACCAATTTTTACTGGCTCCTTCTCAATGCTTGAGAACGTTGTAGTAACATCTTGCGATTTTCTGCCAATAGCGATTATATCGAATAACATATAACTATTTTTGAAGATGGCACCAGTCATGTTAACAGTCATCTTCCACGGTATGGTCGCACGATAGACTATCGTTGTTGACGCCACCAATCTGCTATTGTGAATCCTGCAAATTTTAGTTTCTTATCTGTAGCACCATAATATTTGTCGCACTGATAATGATAAAATTTTATCGAGAGCAACTTTTCCACGCGGGTTAATCTGAGAATTGCATACAGTTGTAAACGGGAGCCATTATTTGTAAAACTTTTGTAGGCAATTGCAATCCCGACTTGCTGTCGTAAAGAAGTTAAACTCTCTGTTTTCATACCAAAAAGGTTTGTTATTAATTTTCAAGAAATCTAATTTGTATTGTATTTAAAGATCCTATTTGTATTACAGGAATTTTAACATCGAGTATAATCCAATAAAGCACACATTTCTACAACGTTTGTACTTGGTGTTTACAATCTTTACGTGGAAACAGGAAGCCAGGACATTTTTCTCCTGACAGTCGCCTTGTTTAAATCCTCGTTTGGTGTGAAAAGGCTCACTATGATTTTTGCACATCTTCACTATCACATCTTCACTAGAGACTTCGTGTCAATCAGCGTCATCCTACAAAGCCGTACAAGCTTCACGGGAATTCCAAACTCGAACGTGACCTCATATAGTTTTTGTCGTATCGAACCGTCGAAGCCTACTTTATAATCGACGAAAAGATGATACGTGTTGATCTGGTTTTCTTGGCTCTCCTCCTGAATTTACCATACTGTGAATATCTTGGTCAGTTGTTAATTTTCCAGATTCAAACCTACACTGATAAGAGCCAATCAGGTAAGCTAGAATCAGCTTTAGTCTTTCACATGTTACACTCGACAGGACCTAATAAGCAATGGATGAAAGACTGATAATTTTTAATTTTTACACACTTGGATCACTTTTTTCCAATCATCGGATATGCATTCTTCGAGATAAAGCGCGTTTAGTAGCTGATGCATGCTGTTCATCAGCTCATCGCCATCGGCCTTAAATAGTTCTGTCGGCAGGCTTATTGTTTTTAGGCTGCAATAGTGCTATTCTGAGCTCGTTTTGCCCAAGTCCGAGGAAAATTATGCCATCGCCAGTAATTTGGGTGATTTCATCGTTCGTGCTGCCATCTGAAACAAGGAGCGTGTAAACATATGCTCTCCATAATCACAGCACACTCTGCATACCTGCTACCAGATTTCCTACGCTGTCTTTACAGGAAGGATGCCTTGTTTCATACCCTTTACTTCTGATCTTCTGGTATAATTTTCGGTCTTCACATCTATTCTTGTATCCTTATGTAATCTCACCCTTTCTTTCCACAATAACATATTTGGCAATAAAAAATACTAAAAAAATCTGAAAATTTTATGAAAAAAACCACAAGGAAAGCTTAATCCAATTTTAGCTAAATTCAGGGGGGGAAAAGCTGAACTGTCAACACTGGTCGTAGTACGCCATATAAATTACTCAATCAGCAACCCTATCGCTTTAGCTACTACCATTCGACTGCATTACAGGGAACTGTTTGACCTAAGATCGGAAGTAGGGTGTTGCGTAGAGAATTTCGCATGCGACCCGATCCTAGCTATATCCTAGCTAGACGTAATGAACAATGGCTGAAGAGCCCAAATTAGAAACACCCAATTCGTGAAATTTTAAAACTCGCTACAAATCAAATGACTCATTTAACATGCCTTCCAGTTCAAACGCCTAATACACTGCGGCAAATGCGAATCACACTGGATATCTCTTTTGCTCCCCATACTTACTGATAACGTAAGAGAAAGGACCTTTTCTTCGCTTGCCATTTTTTATTGGTTATAATTTACGTCAAGGCCTTAAAGCATCACATGCAAGGAAGTAACAACCAAAAAAAAAAAAAGTAAAATAAGCCTAAAAAATAAATAGACATTCCGTTCCTACCCGTTCTTTTCATAACCCAAAGATACCCTTCGTGAGCCTCCATAGCGAACAATATATATCCTTATGGTTTCATCTCCTTACTCGACGGAGAACTGAAATGAGAACTCGTTATATAGAATGAGGCCTTACATGTTGTTTATAGTGACCTTCTCAAAATTCTCATTAAAATTGCACAACATTTTCCGGTTATTTCTATACCTTATTAACAAAAAAAAAAAAAACAAAAACAAATGAGACGACATAATGAAAAAACGTGAAAAAATGGAAAAAAATTGTTAAGGGAGAACAGAAAAAAAAAGAGGTATGACAATAAAATCTGGATTTATCGAAAACAAAAAATGGAAATAATTAGTAATTGGTAAAAATTAAAACAACCAAAGGATTGCTGGGCTGGGCATGAAAGAAAGAGGGTCATGTATACTGGAACAAGAAAGGAAAAGAGAGCTCAATATTGAAAATAAATCGCTTTCCAACATCCAAATTCTACTTACAGTATTCAGTAATATGTATGCTAAGTTTAACGAAACCAAAAAATTGAATGGACCGGCACAAAGTTGAAAGGGGGTGTAATTTAACGCCATCGAAAACAATCCCAATTGAAACATGGGTTGAAATACATTACGACATAAATGAAAATAATGAAAACTTTCAACGAAGACCATGAGTTTTAGCACCAACAAAACCAACCTTGGTAATCATTTGTATGATCGCTATATCAAAACATGAACCAGTATGGCCTATTCTAAGATTCATCACAAATGCAACGAAAATTTTGACTTGCAGCACGATAAACAGAATCTTGACAAATCCATCTGTATGGCGGCACTTGCAGCTGAAACAATTAAAATGTGACTTTTTGGACCGATAAAAATTAGCTTAGACTGTATATTTGTATAGTGGCTGTATGCAAAGCAGATCATGGCTTATACGCAATTACTCATTAGTATGTATGGACACATTAAGCCAACTGTTTCAATAACAGAAGATAATTTTGGATAGCCTGAGTGGAGATTTTCAGTATGACTTTACACCTCATAAACTGAACCGTCATAAAAAAATGCATCCCTTCATTGTGTGTTATAAAGAACCCGAAAGCCCCATGCGGGAAAACTATGTGAGTCTAAGTTTCTGACATCAGCAAAGGCATTTTACCATCGCAAAATAGCACCGACCAACGCAGCGAAAATAGGCTACGGAAGATCTTAAAGCAAAAGTGGGCTATCATGCGATCTCTTGAATATCATAAAGGGTATGATAAAAAGGAAAGCTTCCGTATTGGATTCTTTTGAAGTAGTTTTCGACCACTTTTTTGCACATTTCGGCCAACATCTCGGCGGTAACTTGACGATTGTTGGTTTTCAAATGCTCCAATGTTTGGAAGTACAGTTGAACTTCTATAAGTTAAAATCTTCTTTAATTTGAAGCAAATTTAGTGTCAAGAGCGTTTATGTGGTGAATTCCCTTTAGTTTTGCTTCCATAACTCGAACTTCCACAAGCTTCTGTATGTCGAATTTTTCTCAAAGAGGATGACATACCTTTAATGTTCTTACGCAATCCTAATGAAGATCTCAACTTTGTCGAAGAGAACTATGAAGCCTGGCTAAGTTTGAATCATATAATTTCCAATGGGACTTTTCTCGATTACATTGAAGTTGATGATGATGTTGTTATATCAAGTTATCCTACAGATGACGATATACATAGTCCAACAGTGCTCTAACCATTTAATAACTCATACTGAAAGCTTATCAGATAGTGATGAGGAGGGTTCAGTGGAAGAAGTTATTAGAAAACCATCCAGAAAAACTATGGAGGATTCCTTAAACAATTTATACTTGTATTTACAAACAAATGAAAATACAAACGATGAGCACTATAAAGCGCTAAATAAAATAGAGTTACTACATACTCACGACAAAAAAGAACCCATTCAGCAAAAAATGACAACATATTTTAAATAAATATATCTGTGTATGTATGTATGTCTAAAATAAAACTGATTGAATTTTAATGCAGGGCGTGTGTTTTCTTAAGACTAAAATTTAACAAATGTACAGTAAATGTATGCAATTCCATAACTCGAAATCTCCTCGAATTCTCCATAAGTCGGATTTTATTTTAGGATAATGGTGATTCGAGTTAAAGAAGTTCAACTGTAAATACAGTCTTTGACGTAGCTCCACAAAAAAAGGTGTAACAGCGTCATATCGCATTATCTTGGTTGCCAACTGACTTCGCCAAAATTGGTCATGTTGTGTGGCTCGTGATAACGTCTTGTTGAAACCACATATCGTCCAGTTCATTGTCTTCAATTGTTGGCCAAAAAAATCGGTTATCGTATGGCCATAGCGCTCTAAATTGAAATTCCGATTATTCGCCACACTTTCACTAACAAAAGCGCTGCTTTCACCAGTGCATACATTGCGATGATCCACAGACCTGACCACGTCTGTAATGCTCCCAGTCTCTTCATATTTCTTTATAATATTGCCTATTCCTTGCACAATAAGGCGTAATGTAATGCACAAAAAGTGGCCACGTTTGAATCGCCGTTTTTGTTGTAAGTTTGAACTATTTTTACGGATTCTTCGATAATTTAACGACTCATATTTGTAAATAGCAAGCCTTTCACTATATAAATAACACTTCAGATGACAGGTATTTAACAGCTTACATCCTTGCCAGACCTTCGGTTTTGTGGTTTCAAAAATGGTTAACAAAATGGTTAACACTGTACATACATATAATGAAGCTTTTGAACTAAATTTCGGATTTCATACATGGCAGCCAACGTATATCTTTGCATCATTTCGCATGTAAAAATTGTTTTGAGTTTATAAAGAAAAACAAAGTCTATATTAGAAAAGAAGCGCAACTAAATAAATTAAAAGCATTTAAATAAATACCTAATATCTCTTACTAAGGCCGTCATTACGAATACGTGATATAATTTTGCATAATAAGGATACCTCATACTACTTCTGTCATTCATCCATTCTAAGTGGTGGCTGACTGCCTTATCATGCAAAGCAGCCTCAGTACAAAAGTTTCGTCGGTAATATCATTACATCTCATTATGTTTCTGTTACTGTTTCATAATATGAATTTTTTTTTCCTCCTCTTTTGCTAAGACTTGCTCATTTTCTTGCCTTTTTTTTGGCTTTGAAAATTTTAATAATACAAGAGCGCAAAAAAAAAAGAATTGAGATTTAAATCTTAAGACATTTTCTGTGTAATTTACAGACGTCTTAAAATGTCATTGCAAATGGGGAAACACACAGCGAAAGCGAAACAACATGAAGGAATTAAAAGCAGGCAATTTTTTCATACGTATTTTAAAAACGGCAAAAATGTCAGTATGTAAAATATGTTTTTTTCTTTTCTTTTCAAGTGCTCGGTTTCCTCCTGCTCACATTTATATAAAATAGGAAAAAATTTAAATGTAATTAAGCGTTTATAATGTGGCACCCTTAAGCAAACACAAAATGTGGATGACATGAGAAACAAGAAGAAAAAAAAAAATAAAATAAAAAACAACAGACAAATTCAAATTTGAAACGCACCGTACTTACTTTTTGTTGTCAGTAAACACAGTTTATTTTGAAGGCAATAATACGCTCGAGGGGAAAACTTTAAAGAAGGTAATGTTGGAAAATCAATGAAGCAAATGTCTTTTAGTAGTCCACCATGCTGAAGTCCACCACAAGCAGATTTGTCATAACTTGGTGAGGAAAAAAGGCAGAAGTTTTGCGGAATAAACTAAAAAAAAAAAATTCAGAAAAATCATATTTTTTATGAAAATTGTAGTTTAAACTGAGTTGCATCAATATCAGTTGAATTTTAAAAGTTGAAACTTATTCTTATTCACATGTAAAGTTCCGGCTGGATAAGATAAAGGGTGTCCCAACAAGAACGCAAGATTTAAATGACTGATGCAGCAATTGAATTATTTCTCTGGCCACATTCATTCCTTCAATTCTAGGCCCGAAAAAACTGGTTATCATTTCACGATACCGAACATCATTGACTGTTTGCGCTTGACATGTCTCATTTTCAAAAAAAAGGTCCAATGAGTCCTCCAGCCCAAAATCCACACCACACAGTGACACTTTGAGGATGCATTTGCTTCTCGTGAATCACTCGAGGATTTTCCTCACCCCAAATGCGACTATTCTGCCTATTGGCGAAGCCATCAAGATGGAAATGGGCCTCGTCACTGAAGATTATATTATCGGCAAAATCAGCATTTTCATGTTGTCTCTCTAACACCCAATTAACGAACTCTCTTCGCTGTCTATGGTCAGCTGGCTTCAGTTCCTGAGTCAATTCAACTTTGTATGCATTGAGGATGCAAATCTTTCGTCACAATTCCCTGCTTAGTGGATTTGGAGACACCAATTTGCTGAGCTCGGTGTCGAATTGACGTGGATGAAGTTTGAGCGACATCATCACGTACAGCTGCGACATTTTCGATCGATCGACCTGGTCGAAGACGCGTTGTTGTCTTTACATCAATAACAAACCCAGTTTCGGCAAATCTATCCATTAATATCTTTACAGTTGACTCTTTTGGCGCATTATTGTGACCCCAAATTGATCGCAATTTGCGAACTGTAGCCGCAAAACTTTCACCATTTTGGTAAAACAATTTCAAAATGAGAAGGCGTTGTTCATTCGTGCAGCGCTCCATTTTTAATAACCTCGTACCTTCTACTAGCAAACAATAACAATTGTTCAAATGTCAAACAATGACACTTCGAATGGCGCCAAATTTAAATCTTGCGTTCTTGTTCGGACACTCTTTATATATTCAAAATTCAATTCAATTCAATTAAAATAAATAAAAAAAAACTACAATCCTCCTCCGATCAAGACCATTTTATCAATTGTTTTCCATTGTAACCAACTACATTAGGTACAACTTTGAGCCTTAGTAATTTTTGACTAACGGGCTAATACATTTAAAGTTTTAAAGGAATAAAAAACAACAAGAATTATAATTTGATCAATTTGATTACATCCAATACAACTAGCAGTATTCGTTGCATAAAAAGGGCAACGTCGATTTCAACATTCTTGATCGAAACGAACTTATCTAAATTATTGTAAAAATTTATAGTAAATGGGAATTTTAAGGATATATTTTAAAGGGTGGAAACAATTAAAAGGACCCGCAAATATTAAAATTCATATCAAAAATGTTTGTTTTTCCTGATGAATATGTTTCATTAAACTTTATATACCATTGTATTCTATATGGATTTAAAAATAAATAAAATAGTAGGCCATTCTTAATACAGAAACCAATTTTGCCACAAAATATTGATTAAAACATCAAGGACATTATTCGAAATTGATTTTCTTAATAATGTCTATATTTTATTACCGAATATATGCATTTTCTATTTGCTTTTACTTTATTTACCAAGTACAGGGTTATCTAATTTAGAGGTGTCAAAACCGCCGGTTTGACAGAACTGTCAACTGTTAAATACCTGCCATCTAAAGTGTTACTTATTTAGCGAAAGGCTTGCCATTTGCGAATGTGAATCGTTTAACAACCGAAAAACGCACAAAAATAGTTAAAACTTACTACAAAAGTGAATTTTGCGTGTGTTACGAGGTGATTGTGGTCATCGTAATCGATTTACTGTGCGAGAAATTGACAAGATTATAAAGAAATTTAAAGAGCCTGGAAGCATTCCAGATCTGATCAGGCCTGCGCATCATCGCAATGTACGGACTGTCGAAAACATCGCTCATGTTATTGAAAGTGTGACGAATAATCCGAATTTCAATTCAGAGCGCTATGGCCGTATGATAATCAACATTTTTTGACTTGCAATCGAGGATTATAAACTGGACGATATGTGGTTCCAACAAAACGATGCCACGAGCCACACAACATGACCGATTTTGGCTTCATTGCCTGAGATATTGCCAGAAAGCGTAACTTCACGTTTTGCCGACGTCAACTGGTCACCAAGATTATGCAATTGGACGCCGTTAGACTTTTTTTGTGGGGCTACGACAAAGACCATGTTTACATGCATAATCCTCAGATGTTGGAGAATTTGAAACCCAACGTTTACCAAGTTATTGCCGAGATACCGCCCGAAGTGTGCGAAAAAATGACTGGAAACTACCTCAAAAGGATCCACTATTGCAATTAATCCAGAGGCGGTTATTTAACTGACATTTTGTTTCGTACATAATGGCAAAGTCCAAGCATTATAATGAAGTAAAATTATCATCGAAATCATAGCTTTATGTGTGTTTTATTTAACTTTACTTTTGAAAGCGAAAAATATATAATCCAGTACAACCAGTTTAAACGAAACCATATCATTTAATTAAATTTCCTGTAGCAATTAGATTGCAGTGTCGATCTTAAAGAACATTTTTTAATATATTTTTCTTTTTTTTTTTCTGCGCACAAAATTAAATGTTTCAAGTTTCCTTACGAATATCTTACTTCTATTTTCAAAACATTTCTCCAAATTTAGAATTTTACGCTTTCTGGAAACTTTACATCCAAAATCGGACGAGTTGAGTCACGTTTGAATCACCACTTTTGTAGTAAGTTTTAACTATTTTTACACCTTCTTCGGTTTTTAAACGATCCATATTCGTAAATGGCTAACTTTTCACTAAATAAATAACACTTCAGGTGGCAGGTATTTAGCAACTGACAGCATTGCCAGGCCGACGGTTTCGAAACCAATAAATGGATAATCCTATAGCTTACAGGGCTATCTCTCAAGCCTATCAACCAACCGCACCTAATATAGAGTGATTTTTCAGTCGTAGATTTTTTTTAAATTATCTAAAATACCCAAATTTGCATCACATATTAAACTCTTTCATTCCATTTAATTTTTAAAGATAATTTCATGTAAATTTTGTCCGTTGTCTCCGTCTCAAAATTTCCATTCAGAAGGTCCAATTTGTCGTCACTTTTTCAAGCAATTCGGCCCGTATTCCACGAATAACGCGTGTTACATTATCCTGTAAGGCTTCAATAGTGTTCAGCTTATCCACATAGAATAACGACTTGACATAACCCCACAAGAAATAATAAAGAGGCGTTAAATCGCAAGATCTTGGGGCCAACTCACAGGGCCAAATCGAGAGATAAGCTGCTCACCAAATTCATCCCTTAACATATCCATTGTTTCATGAGCAGTGTGGTACGTAGCACCGTCCTGATGAAACCACATGCCAACCAAGTTCAACTCAGCCAATTGGGGCAAAAGAAAAAAATTCCTTGTGACTGAGTAACACCTGCCCAATCGCTGAGAACGGCGACGAATTGACAATATTTTCTTCGGTACGCATTCTACGCATACGAGTCGATGATTTTACATATGTCCAACAAAGTAAATTTGGTGCGAAATTTGGAGATAACAGCACGAATTGTTGATTCAGCAGGTCGATTATGACGACCATAAAAAGGTCGTATCAAACGATGCACAGTTGTCACAGACCACAAATTTTGATAATAAATTTCAACGATTTCCAATCGTTGCTCATTTGTTACTCTTTCACTTTGACAGATGACGTTTCAACGCCATTGCCAGCCAGTGCTGCCAATTTGAAAAACTTAAATCTTACAAAATCACTCTATACCTATGACATGGATTAACGGAAAAATAGTTATTAAAGTCTGATTTTTCAACGGATTACGTCCTCATAATGTTGAGTTTTGTTCTATCGGACTGAATTTATCCAATTTGAGACTTAACTTGAAACATTTTCGTTATAAATTCCACCCACCCAGTTCGAGCAGTTCGGACTCTATTGTGATTTCAGCGGACGGGTGAATAACTAGAATTTAAAAACTAGAAAATGAATCTCAAGCTAAGTATATCCTCTATCGTATGGTGAAAGTATAAAATAAAACTCCACAGGTTTCAGAATTATTTCAATATTTCCTTTTTCTTCGAGTGTAACTGAACAATGTCTAGTAATGCTCGAGATGACACCAACCCAAACAAAAGCTCACAAAATTAAGAACAGCGAAAACGAAGGAACGAATGAAAAACAAACTGAAAGAAATGAAAAAAATAAACAGGAAAAATGGTGGAAAAAATATATTTTTAATTGTGTTTTCTTAGTGTAAGTCATTTTGAGTTGAGTCCTTCCCCTGGCACTGTGGCGTTGGGCTCCCTTGTCTATTTTACATTTTCCAACTTTGACATTGTTTGTTGTTGCTGTCGTTGTTGGAATGTTTTGTTTAAAACATTGGTCCTGATGTGTCGTATTAAGGATAACATCTGAATTTATGTTTGAATGTTTAAGTTACAAAAAAAAAAAACGGAAAACACAACGAAAATGAAGGAAATAAATAAAACCGAAAATAAGTAGGAAAAACTTCGTGGAGGGATAATTTTACACTTAAGGGAAGGGAGAAATTGGGATGATTTCCTTCACCAAAAGGGACTAATATTAACAACACAAACTGGTCACACCAAGAGAAAGAGACAGGAGAGAATGCTGATTAGCTGGCCGACGACGTTAATGGGGCCAAGAGGACAGCGAAAAAGCGAAAGAAAGGAGAGGGGAGCAAACCAGTAGAAGGTATGAAGGTGGTGGCCAAGATAAATATGTCGTTATTTACCTTAAGTGTGGAATTTTTTGATAATAATTCACTTTTGTCTTTGCGATGAAGTTGGTATTTACAAGTCCAATTTTGAGTTAAAGTAAATAAATCAGGTTTTAATGTGTAGTGTAGAAAATATGGGCATTAAATGTGAATTAAAAAGGAACCAAATAAAATTGTATAATGTTCTACTATTAAATGTACAAATACAGCTTCAAACCCTCCTGTTATCTGACATCCTACTAGCTCTGCCCTTTCCAGCACAAATTGTTCTGTGTGTCCTTATTAACATGATTATCGTATGCTGTCACTGTGTATACTCGTATGTGTGTTCTTCCATTTTTGTTAGTCTTTCGTCCCTCATTATCTATTCACTGCACAAATTCTATTAATTATTGTTACACACTTTCGATTACCAATCAAATATTTGTCCTGCTTTTTCTCCTGGCTGTCATCCATTCGTTCATTTAATTCCGAATTCCTGTGAGACCAGCAGAGCTCAATATTATGTGTATTCTAGGAAATAAATATAAATAAAAGGAAAATCTATGTATTGAAACGAATTTTTGATTACCATTTAATTATATAAGCACGAAGAAAAACACACACAGACACACACATACACACAGTCACTGCGCTAAGCCAAATTCCTTGATAGGACATTGAATTTGTTCATGTTGTAATGAGAAAAGTCATTTTAGTACTGGTCACGACATTGGAGATGGAGCATAAATGAAGATTTAATTAGGATATCCCCACCTTATTTCATTGTGGCGGATATAAAGTTGATAATTGTAATATACAAATTACAAATCTATTCAAGATTTCTAGCGGACACCTCATTTCTCTATAATGAATAATTTATATATTTCCAATTGTGACAAATTCAAGTTCTGGTTTCCAAAATGTTTAAATTTAACCTATTTGTTAAAACATTCTATGGAAAGTTATGGCGCTCATAGGTGTGTTGCAAGACAACTATCATGCCTGCACCGACAATTAACACTATTTTTGAAAAAAAAAAATCATTGTCAAATTGGTGAACTTATGCTTAAGTTTGAGGAAATTTATCGTAACCTATAACACATTTCATTCATCTGGTTATACATTTTCATTAGAATTGTTACTTGATTCACATAAAGTAATTGAAAATTCAATAGAAGTGGAATATGTGAATAGAAAAATTGGAATGAAAATTCACCACCGGAAAATTGTCATCAGATGAAAAAAACGTAACCTTAACAAAAATGTTAAAGTACGATGAACAATCGCTAACCCATTTTTTTAGTATTTGTGTGATTTTTCAATAACCACACCCAGAAATAGGCAGGTTCTTTAATAGAATACTTGAGATCAGACAGTCCTTTCAAGTACAACAATTTTTTTTCAATAACCACACCCAAAAATAGGCAGGTTCTCTAATAGAATATTTGAGATCAGACAGTTCTTTCAAGTACACATAGCGGCTGCTTACAAGTGGTAAAAATGTTCACTTTTCTAGAGGTGGGTTTGATTTAACCCATTTTTTGACATTCTTGATTCGCGTGTATGCGAAGTAATAGTTCTTGTGCCGCCATCCTAGATTTTACAATCATTCTCGAAGATTTTTAGTGCAAAATAAGGAAGAGTAGACGATCAGTATCCAGCAATTGCAATTCAGTGTACATAATAACACTTTTGATAACAAATCCTAAATAGAAGTTGAAGAATAGTAAGAAAAAAGGTTTTTTGAGTAAATCATCTGAATGGACGATTCTTAAAGGATTTCAATAATCATCAACTTCGATAAAAGAAAATACAATAGGGTTTGCATTCTCTATTTTCTTCAATCGAAAGAATTTAAAGTTAGTTCGTGTAAAAGTCATATAAACCAAAATTTTATTGTTCATATTTTTTGCTTTAGAGCTATAATGTGAGAAACACCGGAAAACGCTCGCACAATAGGTTTTGTAATCACTTAAAAAAAAAGTTATTCGCAAGCGGAGTAATCTCTCTCGACGAAAAAAATTCAACTGTACCAGACACAGGCCCTACCAGCGCAGTATCTTGGCTTATGAAGCAGGCAAAGGAGTCTGTTCTGAGAGCCTTCGAGAGAAAAATATTTTGTAAAATATTAGGTGCGAAACTAAGTTCTAGCTGTTTTTTTTTACAAAAGTGAAACTTTATCATGAAAACATGTTTATGCCATCCAACGGAACAAGTGATAATCGGACAGCGCAATATCTGTAGAATATGAAGAATGGGGTAAGACTTCCCATTTCAGTGTTTCCAGGTAGGTTTTAACGGGCTTGGCCACGTGAGACCGAGCGTTATCATGCTAAAGAATCATTTTTTCGTGCCTCTCCGCGTATTGTGGGCGTTTATCCCGCAGAGTTTGGCTTAGTCGCACTAAATAAAGTCTATACCGATCCCCAGTGATGGTTTCACTTGGACCTGGTCCCACCAAATACAGAGCATAACCTTCGCAGCATGAATATTCGGCCGATGCGACCTGGAAGCATCACCGGGCAGCCCCCACGACTTTATTTTCTTTTGATTGCTGTAATGAATCAATTTTTCATCACCTATTATAATACGTTGAAGAAAACCCTTCCCTTTTCGTCGCTGAAGCAGTTGGACATAGGCGAAAAGACGATATTCAACGTCCTTTGGTGTCAGCTCATAAGCAACCACAGTTCTTTGCTTTTGAAACATTCTCAACGCATGCAATCGCTAGGAAATGGCTTGATGGGCAAGTCCTAATACTGAAGCAAGCTCTTCCTCCATTTGGCATGGATCCTCATCAAGCAATGCCGTCAATTCTGTGTCTTCGAAGGTGGTTCGTCTTCCTTCACGCGAGCGGTCATCAACATCAAAATCACCATCTTTAAAGCAACGGAACCATTCTCGACACGCTATTTCACTTAAAACAGCATCTCCGTAAACGTTTTGAAGCTCTCGATGAGCTTCAACCGCCGTTTTCTTCGAAGGACAGAAGAAAATCAATACTTCCCGCATATGAGAATTATTTGGCACAAAATCACACATAATCACACAACCAAAAGAATATGACGTCAAAAGAAAATCACTATTGTGTCGAGGCGGTATGTTTGTCATATGCCTAAGCTTGGCTCTTGACGTTTAGGCTATGTGAAAATCAACTAGCACTAGCTAGCGCCATCTGTTGGCAAACAGCAGGAACTTAGTTGCGCACCTAATATATGGAAACACAGTTGTTAACATAAGCTATCTTCGTCATGTGAATCGTTTACTGACATGGAGGTGATTATCAAAATAATTGTAAGTCGTATGAAGTGGATGGATCCAACGCATCAGTGCGAAAAGTGTTCGGTAACGCACTCGATGGTCGATGCAGAAGTGTGCCGTCAAAACTTTGGTGAAATGACCCCAATTCTGAAACACTGTCAAAACGGTTTGACGAATTTTCAAAGGAGCGCAAAGGAGAAGAAAAAGAACCAAACTTTTCGTTGCCTTAGTATAGAAAAGCTCTCAGCTCATGAAAAGTGCGCTTCACAGTAGTATGAAAAAAATCGTAATAAAACTAGAGGTTATAAAACTATAATAACATTTTAAATGGATTTTTTTTTTAAATAAATGAAATCTAGATTTATAGACATTTTTTGTATTTTGTGAATTTGTTGTATGAAGTTTACAAAGAAGGTGATTTGTAACGTTTTGAAATTCTTTAAAAGAACTTAAATTAATATGGTTGTAATAGAATTTGGTCACCATAGTGAGGTAATGTGAAACTTGCACTTCAATCCAACTGGCAAATCGCAACGAGCTCGCACCTGGCCAACGTTAAAAACTGATCAAATCCACACGCAATGGTTGACATGAGCTAATGATGGCTGGGCATGGCTGGCTGAGACACCCATCATACGTTATACAGGGCTTTAGTGGTTTCAGAACCGCCGGTCTGACAAGGCTGTTGGTTGCTAAATACCTGTCATCTGAAGTGCTATTTATTCAGTAAAAGGTTTGCCATTTACGAATATGGATCGTTCAACAACCGAAGAACGCATGAAAATAGTTAAAACTTACTACAAAAGTGGTGATTCAACACGACATTTTGTCTTTATTGCCTAAGAAGTTTCCAGGAAGCGTTCGACGAGACTATTGGCCACCAAAATCATGCGATTTGAAGCCATTAGACTTTTTTGTAGGGCTACTTGAAAGACCGTGACATTCGTCAGGTTATCGCCGAGATACCGCCCGAAATGTGCGAAAAAGTGGCTAAAAACTTCCTCAAAAAGATCCAATCCAATTAAATGACGTTATACGTTATACGTCAAGGCAAGATTCAAGCATTATAATGAAAAAAATGTCATCGAAATCATAGATTTACACTCCAAATACTGACGAACGCGCTAACATTGTAAAGACCATTACTTAAGGATGTTCGGAATCTTTCCAGCGGAGTTGTCTCCCAATTAGCGGAGTTGTCTCCCAATTAGCGAATACCACCGGTATAGATAAGGCAGACATTACCACTAATCAGGTAATGCAATGGGCAGTGGTGTACGACTTAAAACTGCAACATCACCTACAGTTAAGATTCTGTACTTGTCAATGGACTTGGATACTGGGTCGTGATTTAACCCCATAAGAAACCGAATGATCATAATCCGCAACAAGGCGAATTTTGTTATCACCCTGATTTGTGTCTGCACTTCAGCGAAAGGCAAAGATTATGAAAACTTAGATACATTTCTTGAAAGCCTAGAAAAAACTGAAAATCTGCCGTGAAAATGGCAAAAACAAAATTAAATCATTTTACACCAAACGAAGCCTTAGGACATCAGTCTATCTTGCGCGCTTATGAAGATGACAGTAGTAAAAGCCACTGTAGTCTGCGACGCCTTCAACAAAAGTCACATATTACTTGCTTGCTATGAAAGTATAGGCAGTATGTACTGTGAGATGTTACTGCAGTCTTCTCATACATTGGCAAATGGTCAGCGAACGTGGTTTTTTGGTGATAAACGAGGATAGAACTAAATTGGTTTTTGTCGTTAAATTAAGAATATATTCGTTTGATAAGGGCTTTGCTGTGGTGGACCTCTCGTCCATTAAGCAAATAATTCCAGACTGGAATTTAGAAGAAGAAGCGATTTAGGGGTAAAGCAAACAAACAAAAATTTAATTCTATCTACATGTCTTGCTGTACAATGCAAAGTTGTCTGTAATGACACAACACACAGGATGAAGTTATGGGACGTTAAATATATGGCCCGATCTCAAATACAGAGATTGCATTGGTTATGTCCTATTATGCAAATGGATGAAACTACGCGAGCATGAAAATTTCTCCGCAATGAACCCGACATAATTTAAACCTATTTAAGTATGAAGTTTCCGAGATGCTACCAAAATTTGGCATGACGAATTGGAGAAAAAAAAATAATTGGTACAGGGTGTCCGTCGGGAAGGTATACTATTTTGTTTTGCCGCCATTTTGGTAAACATTAGTCTTGAGAGTTCATATTTGGCAGTCTTGAAGTAGAAACCTGGCAAATTTATTATGGAAAAATATTTGATAAACCAACATGTTTTAATCGTCAAAACATTTTATAAAAATCAATCATCGATTATTGTGGCGATGAGAAAGTTGCGTGAAATTTTTGGGAGAAACACTATGCCAACAAGACGCACTATTTATCGTACAGTGAATGATTTCGAAGAAAGAGGGTCTGTAGCTGATAGGGCCTAGCATGGACCACAACGTACTGCAAGATATAAATAAGTTAGAAAGGCTTTATATTTTTCGTATATAATTTCCTTTTTTGTCAAATCTGCTCGCGAATTTATAGATGCTGTATCAGTTAATATTCGACGAAAAGTGAAAGATCCAGATTTTGAAAACTTATGACATTTATTCCCCTCCTACTAATTGGAACTAAAATCCAATCAAAAACGAATGCAATGAATTGAAATGAAAAATAATTGTCTGTTTGTATCCATCAAGAAACGTCGATAGCTATGCTACTTTGACTATTTGAAAATTCAACACATTTACACTTTAAGGAAATAAAAATTGTTGACACAGTTCCAAGAAAAATCTGCAACCTCTGAAACATTTCCAATTTTAGAAGTTTTATTTATTTATTTTATTGCCGTATTACACCTCCAAACCAATGCCTATATTCAGAACTTCTTAAAAGAACGGGAGGGGTCATACAATTAAAGTTTATAAACTCCCCCTTTCATTGAAAAAGACGCATAATTACGTGCCGATGACTGTACAATATTTGATTTCATATATTCCTTCCATAAACCCCTTACAATTTGCCACAAATGTCAATTGAAAAGTATAGTGATTGAATCCATATTCAAAATGCCACATCTTTTATTTTCTTCCTTCATGCCCTCAGCTATTTTAAACTTTTTCGTAGTCAGTCGGCTAACATAAAATTAGCCACTTGAAAAATCTGACCGAGCCGGTTTCGAATGTATTATTAAAATTTCATTACAACTTTGTGTCGTTCTGATGCAAATGGAAAGTAACTTGTGACTTTGAAGATGATTGGCACAAATGGCCATATGCCTGCAGTGTGACCACACCAAAAAGGATAGAGACCACACCAATACCTGGACGCACAAAGATATACATAGAGCTATCCTCTTAGCAACCCTTTCTTTGTCCCTATACGTGTGTATGTGAAGGAAGCTAGTCATTTGAAATTTCAAAACTAAAATAAGCTGGCATAAATGTTGAAAAAGGACATGACAAGTCAATAAGAACAACAACAATGTCGTTGCAACACACATGATAGCGAACATGAATCAGATACTGCTTGTTTGATTTTACTCCTTGCTATGGCCAAGAAAATCAAGCAATACTTGTAAATTTCATACTAAACTTTATAGCTTGTGAGTATGCTACAGGATATAGATAACTGAGGGGATTGTAGACAAATAACAAATATTTCATATGAGTGTTTTGATGATGAACACAAAGAAATATTTATAGCTTTTGTAGATCCTTTTTTTTTTGTGTTTAAAAAAAATGAAGCATTTACAATGACCGGTCTCCAAGCCATTTTATGTTACTCCCATTCTGTCTACCAAAGTTCGCTTAGGTTTAGTTCGTAACAAAAAAAAAAAAAAAGAAACGTTAACTGAACTGAAAACTAACAAACATGATGTAATTGTTGGTCAAATCTATACTTATGACCACAGTATTTATGTATACGAGTATATCTCTTAGAGTGACTCGTATTTTGTTCATTTGATATAGTCTTACATGCAGTTCAATAGAAAAACCGTTCAATCGCAATTTAATTTTCTAAAGTGGAGTTGGATTTTTGTATGCGTTTCAAATGCTTTAGCTTCATTTAGGTTTCTATATGAGCAGTATTGTATAGTATCCAGTATTTCTTTAGTCCCCCATTATTCCTAAAATCGTCCATTGGACAATAAAACTTTGTACTGTCTCTTTAATGCTATTTGAAATTTCAATCGATTCCAATTTGACATCATTTACAACATTAGTAAATATTTTAATTGTGGATGAAATACATGTTTCTTTGAAACTCAGTTTTATTCGCCAACACGATTTGCTTCAAGAACTATACCATAAATCCAACACTTATTTAAAATTGCAATGCTTTTACCCAGAGAGACCCAGGAAAACGCTTCAATTTTCATAACAGTCTCATTGTTTGATTCACAACTCCTTTCTTGGTACACGCTTTGGAGATTTGAAAACAGATAGTGGTCATTGAGAACCAGATCTGGAAAATGTTATAGAAAAGGCAGCATTTCGAACTTCATTTATGCTATATTGGCATTTTTTAACTATCGATCTGTGAAACGTGGTGTCGTCTACATTAGAGATTACTTATTTCTTTGTGATTTGGAGAAGTTTTTTCTTGATTTCGTCCTTCAAAGGATTGAAAAGTCTACATTAAGGAGCACTTCTGTCTTTGTCATTTGGAGATAGTATTTCTTGATTTGGTCCTTCAAAGGATTCAAAAGTATGTAAAATACACGTTGTTTACGGGTTTTCCTTTTTCAAAGTAATCGATTAATAAAAACCAGCAAAAAAACATCCAAAGGATAGTATAATATCCACTTCTTAGGATCCAGAGGTGTGTCAAATTTGGACCGGAACCAATGAATTTAACATGTGCTTGTCACAGAAGAGACATCTTCTTCATATGCTGACTTTTTAGTGCTTCCTAAGTCAGAGAGCTCGAGAAGTAATGGAAATGTGATTTTATGATAAAGCTGTGATAAGTCGGATATTATGCACTAGAAAATAGTGTCATGAAATAAATGTTGGATATTTTAGCACTACTTTTGCATCCGTAAAGATTCCCTAAAATAAAAATTCATGCAATTGCATAACATTCGGCTTCAAGGAAAAATTTTATAATCAATAATTTTTGGATGCAATGAAACAGTGATTCCCTGAGAAATATTTCAGTTTATTTATTTCCGTTGGGAACACAGTGAACATGCAAAACACTATCAGCGGGCTGTTCCTTTCCTGAACATTTTGTATGAATGCCATCAAGTCACATCCATAACGCTCCGAATCAGTAACTATTTCGTGCTTTCCTTCCACAGCTAGATAACGCGGTACCATTTGGAAAAAATTTTTCATATGTGAATAAATTATCCTTAAAATTTCACCCGTCTCCTGCGATTTCACTTATCGATTGCCAAGCTTTACTTTCAATATTTTTTTTATGTTTCGCTAGAACTGCTCTGCTTTTTGCCCATGTTTTTAAAACCTCATTTAAAATCAGCAAACGGTCGCCAAATGATGGTTTTCGACGAAGAAGTGTCGCCTTAAAAATTCTCAAACCTTTGCTAAGTTTCAAAAGTATTTTTCTCCATCAGAAAGCCGTGATAAGTGGATAAGTGTACCTTGTAGGTTGAAACATACGAAAAGTAATGTGGATTTTTTGTTAGAGTCAACAGCATTATGCTACCCGTGATATCTAAATCAGTTTCTTTCCCAATTCGCCACTCCATCTTTCGATAGATGTCTTAAAAATCTGTTTGATTTTTCTGTTCTGAGTCACCCATTGAGTCTGTTCTTAAAGACTTTTCATGTTGGAACTGATCACAATGATCACACTGATCACAATGATGTCAGTAAAAACCTCATGCAGTTCATCATTCATACAGCATCGATATTCTTTGTTAAGAATTACGTTTCCATATACATTTTCCAGAACATTCTTTTCTGTTCCAACCTAGAATTCTGCACTACCGCAGCAACAGACGGAACTATTATTTGGTGCAGTTAGATTTAAAAACTACGAGATGTTACTACAGTCTTCTCAAGCATCGAGAAGGAAACAGCGAAAATGAGTCTGGTGGTAAACGAGGACAAAACGAAGTTATTAGTTTCCACCAATAAAGAGTCTACTCGTTTGGGACGCTCTGTGAATGTTGACAACTATAATTTTGAAGTGGTGGAAGAGTTCATCTACCTCCGTTCCGCTGTAAACAAAACGAAGGATGTCAGCATGGAGATAAAGAGGAGAGTATTGCTTGCTCACAGGTGTTACCACGGGCTAAGCAAGCGATTCAATGATAAAGCCCTTTCTCGACTAGCAAAAATCCGACTGTACCAGACGTTGGTTCTACCTGTCTTGTTATATGGCACAGAATTCGGGGTTATGACGCAAGCGGATCAATCATTTCTGGCAGTTTTCGAGAGGAAAATACTCTGGAAAATATATGAACCCATCATCGTTAACGGAGAGTATCAGCGTCGCATGAACAATGAGCTGTATGAGCTATATGCCGACATCGACGTGGTCAAGCGCGTTAATATACAGCGATTGCGTTGGCTGGGTCATGTTGTGCGGATGGACCAAAAAGCTACGGCACGGAAAGTTTTCGACAACGAACTCGATGGACGGCGTAAAAGAGGGTGAACAAACTCCGTTGGATGGACGGCGCAGAAGAGGGCGGACAACTTCCGTTGGACGAACCAGGCTATTAAAATACTACCGAAGCTTGATGTGACGAATTGGAGGAGAACCGCAGATGATCGAAGCGCTTGGAATTATTTGCTAGGGCGGCGTATAGTTTTATTGATGCCGTTTTCCAGGTAACTAAAGTTATCCACCACATCAAAGTTATAGTTGTTATTTTTCATGTACCATTCCAAAAAAGAGTAGGCTTTTTTGTTTATCGAAACAATTAAAGTCATTTATTCGCCAATAACAAAAATACATGCTTGAGAAGACTGCAGTTACATCTAGCAGTTTTCGGGTAATAACATCTATACCGTCAACGTTTGTAAATATTATATGGTTCTTATTTATTCAGATCTACAGGCACAAGTAAAAACGACTTACATTGTTATTATTGTACATATTTTGATGCATATTTACGTCCAATTTCCATTCCATAACTCTATGTAGTTATAACAATTTTTCAAAGCAGCGATTTTTGATAAATTGTGCAACATTTCTGACTATTGACGTAAGTAAGAACACATATTTTGCCAATACTATTTGTGTCCTTGAGTGTGATTTCGAAATTCTATATATTTCGAAAGTTGTAACAAATTCCGCGTATGATTTCTTTTTTAAACGTTTAATACCTCAAAACGAGAATTTTGTAGTTAAGTCGTTTTTCCTTGTAAGCATAGGTATTAAGGCGGAATTAAAGTTATTAAAAGCGACTGGTCGACTGGTCTAAAGAAAAAACGAACCACTCTAATCTGAATGTAAGCAGACATGTCAAACTCTTTATAGAACATAAACATTTGCATGATTTTTATAAAAATTGTTTCAGTAAGAACTCAAATACAGCAGCAGCAGTTTGAGTTGATACCCAAACTTTGATAGATCTTTATATTATTCCAAAAGTATTTCACTCAATGAAGGGGTTCCATCCCATTGGTTATTTCTGTTATTACGGGAAGGATAGCCAGGCGCAAAGAGAAATGTACAAAGTAACTAACATATATGGCAATTGGACAAACGCAAAGTTGCCAGATGCAAGGTAGGGCCGGCGCTAGGCACAACATTGTAATCGAACAGCCTATAATCGACTACATTGGGGTATTCTACATACATAGTCGATTACAGACTGTTCAATTACAATGTGTGCGCCGGTTCTACTTTGCACCTTGAACAGAGTTTTCAATGTATAAATGTTTACAACTTGCTTCTGTGTTGGTGTGGACGACATATTTTATCGTTAGTAAGAGGTATCCATTTTAATCGAGATCTGACAGATCAAGCTTGCCATACATATTTTGCTATAAGTCAAGCAGATGATTTATTGAACAGTTCGCATGACAAATATGTATCTAATACGAAAGTAGTCCCTTTACGTTTGACTTTCTGCTGATATTTTGATTAAACATGAACGAAATTATTTTAAATTATAAAATTATTAACAAAGTTATTAAAAAAAAGCTACAAATTAATAGCGTTAAATGATCGTTTTTTTTCCAGCCTAGTCTCAGAAAATTAAAAATTGTATTTCTAAAACTTCAACTGTGTTTGGAAACGTTTTAAGTATGTTTTAAAAATTATCATCCAAATTAAAAAAAACACGAGTATGGTCTCACTCTAAATTGTATACAACTTATTAATTTTTATATGAATTTTTTATGACTTATTTTTAGAATTTTTTTAATTTTATTTGTATAGAGTGATTTTTTAAGATTTAAGCTTTTCAGGTTGGCAGCACTGGTTGGTAATGGCGTCCAAACGTCATCTGTCGAAGTGAAAAGTGTACAGTATACTCTGCCATTTCATCATGGAAAGACTAACAAACGAGCAACGATTGCAAATCGTTGAAATTTATTATCAAAATTCGTGCTCTGTGACAAATGCGCATCGTTTGATACGTCCGTTTTACGGTCGTCATAATTGACCTGCTGAATCAATAATTCGTGCTGTTATCTCCAAATTTCGCACCAAATTTACTTTGTTGGATATAAAACCATCGACTCGCATGCGTAGCGTGCGTACCGAAGAAAATATTGCAGCCGTAGCGACCAGTGTTAATGACGATCGTGAAATGTCAATTCGCTCTACGATTGGGCATGTGTTACTCAACTACAACGAAAATTTTACACGTCGATTTGGGTTTGAAAGCCTATGAAATTCAACTCAAGCAAGAATTGAAGCCGAAGGATCTACCACAACGCCTAATTTTTGGTGAATGGGCCTTACAAAAGCTCAATGAAAATCCGCTGTTTTATCGAAAAATTGTGTTCAGCGATGAGGCTCATTTCGTGCTGATCGAATACGTATACAAGTAAAACTGTCGCATCTGGAGTGATGAACAACCACATGCCATATATGAATTACCGATGCATCAGGAAAAAACGACAGTCTGGTGTGGTTTATGGGCTGGTGGCATCATCGGTCCATTTTTCTTCACAGACGACCGTGGAAGAAACATTACCGTCAACGGCGAACGATCTCGAGTCATGATACTCGATTTGTTTTTACCCCAATTGGCTGAGTTGAACTTGGTTGACATGTGACACCACAGGACGGTGCAACATGTCACACTGCTCGGAAATCAATGGATATGTTAAGGGATGAATTTGGTGAACAGCTTATCTCTCGATTTGGCCCTGCGAGTTGGCCCGCAAGATCTTACGATTTAACGCCTCTTGATTGGTTCTTGTGGCGTTATGTCCAGTCGTTAGTCTATGTGGACAAGCCGAACAGTATTGAAGCCTTACAGGATAACTTAACACGCGTTATTCGTGAAATACAGGCCGAAATGTTCGAAAAAGTGACGAAAAATTGGAACTCCGAATGGACATTGTGAGACGGAGCCACAGACAACATTTACATGAAATTATCTTCAAAAATGCAAAACCGATTATAATAAAAAATTTTAACATATGATGCAAATTTGAGTGTTTTATTCGTTAAAAAAAAAAAACTACGATTAAAAAATCACCCTTTACATTTATAGAAACTGTCCATTTAGGAAAAAGATAGTTGCTGCTGTATTGTATTTTTCATGATACCTTTTACAGTAATTTCATAAGAGAAATGGATGGTTTTTAAATAACATTATCAATTTTCAAAATGTGGTTACCAAACATCTAGACTGTTTGACACAAACGAACTTCATTGTAAATGTATATGCAGCTCTTTAAATCACCTATTCTGAAAAAAAATCAATTGAGAACTAAATTGGAGAATATTTTCTACAAATTTTAGAACATTCGCCCAAGTAGAAGGGTATGCAAATTTTGGAACATTCGCCCAAGTAGAAGGGTATGCTATTTGGGCGAATATTCTAAAATTTGTAGAAAATATTCTCCTTGTTAGTTCGCGATTCTGTATGCGGCTACATTGATTTCATTTATGCGATTTTCTGTAGAGTTTGGTAACAACTATGGCAGCATAGGCTATAATTGGATTTTTCGGGAATTACCAGAAAACCGGGATATTCAATTCTCCCGATTTCCTGGCAGAAATCACCAGTACCGCTACACAGTAGTTAGTTGTACGAATAACATGTTAATTGTTATGGATCTTCGAAAATACCGATGTGATTGACAAACGATATATTGAAAATTTATGGAATAGAACCTAGACGTTCTAAAAAAATGCTTCTTGAATACTCTGGCCAAAATATTTGTAAAAATACTGTCTGATTTGTCAACATCATTGTTTCTTGAAAAACAATAAAAATTGTTTACTTATTTTACACCTTTTTGGTTGCAGTCACCCAAAATTTCTAGTGCTACAACTTTTTTTTTGTAACTGAAAAACAATCGTTCCGTTCGTTTATGAATAAATTTGTATAGGCAGATTCAGCATTTCTTCTTCTTAATCCCACCTTTTAGCTATGCCAAAATCTGTGGTTCGTTTACATCAACATAAGGCTTTAAATATTGCTTGAAAAAAAGAAGTCTGGGACAATTTCTTAGAATGATTATTTTTGCCATTTTGTATAGGACAACTTGAAACCCGTTTTTCTGATCTATACGCATATCTGAACATTTAACTGGTCACTTTCCGGCCACAACAATATTGTGAACATATGCAGGACATTTTTATGGCAGATCCAGTTTAGGCGCTTCGTAGCCGCTAGCAGCTGGAGCACTTCCCTTTAAACTTGCTTGTGGAAGGGAGAAACAGAAACAGAGGAGTGGTAAAATAAGTGCTCATGTATGCAGAAGAGGATTTGTACAACTTTTACATTTTACCACATTAATATTTAATAATGTGAATTGTTGATATTATTGTCGTTGCTGTAGTTGACCATTATTTCTCTTTTTTTCTACTTTTTTTTTTTTTTTGTTTGTCCGACTGTTTGTTTGTTGGCTGTGTTGTTTTGAGTTGAGATTTTCTAAATTGGTTTTCATATATTGTAGTATTTTGGAATAGCATTGCACTGATGTGCATTTCATACATATACATACGTCTACACACACACACACACACATGTGTGCATGTACACCAAACTAACACTCATATTGAACTTTGATTTTATTTGTTTATAGGAAATTGAATTGGGAATAATTTAGAATACATGCATACATACATACATACGAGTATGTCCTGAGTTAGTATAACAAAATTGTCCATTTTGAGGAGCATTAAAAACAACAGCAGCAGCGTTATCAAAATGTTTGAATAGACGCAAGAAAAAAAATCTATAGAGTTGGTTAATGGCAATCGAATTGAACGCTACGCATAAATTGACGTCATAACACGATTTTGTAACAGGTTGACATGAAATAGTCTTGAAGATTTGTGCGCTTAACTTTTCTGTAAGCATAGATATGAAAGATAGTGAATCCTTAGAGATTAGATTACATTCTGTAATAGGTTGACATGACATAGTCTTAAAGATTTGTGCCCCTAACTTTTCCAGAAGGATAAATATGATAGTTACTGAATCCTTAGGGTCGATAATTCATTAGCATCGTCTGGAGCTCAAAATTTCCTTTATTCTGTTTTCAAAATATGTAAAAGTGTGAATTTTTGGAAAAATTCATTAATTTTATAAATATAGGATGATTTTTCCAAATTTAAGTTTTTCAGGTTGGCAGTACTGGTTGGTAATGGCGTCCAAACGTCATCTGTCAAAGTGAAAAGTGTACATTATACTCTGCCATTTCACCATGGAAAGACTAACAAATGAGAAACGATTGCAAATCGTTGAAATTTTTTTTATCAAAATTCGTGGTCTGTGGCAAATGTGCATCGTTTGATATGACCATTTTGTGGTTGTCATAATCGACCTGCTGAATTAACAATACGTGCTGTTATTTCCCTTTTGTTGGACATAAAACCATTGATTTGCATGCGTAGACTGCGTAGCGAAGAAAATATTACAGCCGTAGCGACCAGTGTTAATGACGATCATGAAATGTCAATTCGTCGCCGAATTTTTTTTTTTGCCCCAATTGGCTGAGTTGAACTTGGTTGACATGCGGTTTCATCAGGACGGTGCAACATGCCACACTGCTCGTGAAACAATGGATATGTTGAGGGAAGGAGCGTGATCAGCTTATCTCACAATTTGCCCCCAAGATCTTGCGATTTAACGCCTCTTGATTATTTCTTGTGGGGTTATGTCAAGTCGTTAGTCTATGTGGACAAGCCGAATACCATTAAAGCCTTACAGGATAACTTAACACGCGTTATTCGTGAAATACAGACCGAAATGCTCGAAAAAGTGACAAAAAATTGGACCCTCCGAATGGACATTGTGAGACGGAGCCACGGACAACATTTACATAAAATTATCTTTAAAAATTAAATAGCAAAGACCAATTTATGGATTCCAATAAAAAATTTAAATATATGGTGCAAATTTGAGTGTTTTATATATTGTAAGAATTAGAATTATAAATTCATTTTAATAATTAAACAATCAGATATAAAAATATGGAAAAAATACTGATATTATCTTTATGTTACACGAGGGCGGTCTTAAAACTAGCCGACTTTAGGTATAAATGGTGCCAGTAGTTTGAAAAAAAATTATTTTCTATATTATTTTATATTATTATGTTATGAAATGTGGCAATCTTATAAAACACACGTTTTAAGTTTCAAGGCGCCATGTTGCAAAGTATTTTTTATGTAATGCAATATTTCCATTTGAAAGATCGCAGTCCAAATAATATTAAAGCCGAGCTAGATTCTACTCTGTAGGAGTCTGCTCTTTCGTCTACGACTGTAAAATATTGAGTATCAGAGTTTAAACGAGGCCGTACGAGCCAAGATGAGCACCGTAGTAGTGGTCGACCAATTGAGGTGGTCATGCCAGACACGGTTAAGCAAATCCACAAAATGGTATTGGATGTTCGTAGGCTGAAGTTGCGTTAGCTAGCTGAAATGATAGGCATTTCAAAAAGTGCTATACATCGTACATTGATCCAAGATTTGAAGATAAGAAAGCTGTGCGCAAGATGGGTGCCGCGCTCGTTTTCAATAGAGCAAAAACATTGTTTCACACAATATATTGTGTGAAGTTGATTTTGTTAATAGCGTTGGTGCTTTATTGCTGACTATTTTAATTTTTCATTTATTTTTGCTTAATAAGGAAGGTTTTACAATATTATTACACTTTTTTAATCAGGTTTTGTGTGGGAATTGAATTTTAATGTCATTATTAAGGCACTAGTTTTAATTCTTTATGTTTTTAAAATATTTTTCTTTATTTAGTAATTAAATTGGACTATAACTCATACGAAAGCACTGGAATATTAATTTTTCTATACATAATTTTAAAAACTTCAAGTTTCTGTGCGTTTTACTTTGGAAAAAAATACCTCAAGCTCATTTTCAGCAAAATACAAAAGGAATTGACCTATTTCTGGGCCTTAGCTTAAAAAAAATGTTTTTCGGCGATTCTCTTATAGCCGCAAGAACTTTTTGTTGTTATATCCTATTCCTTTGGGTTCAGTGCAACTTCAGTATATTTTTGGCAAAAATACAAATTATTGTAGCGAATTTTTAGCGAAAAAATTCAAAAATATTCTAAAAACTTACAAAAAGAAAGCAGAAAAAAATCAAAAGCAAATTGAAATCACAAGAGCATATATATTTGCCCAATAAACACCCTAACTGAGGTCTTGCTTACCTAAAAATTCGAAATATTTTAAATATTAAAAACCAAATCAAAATGCCTTTCGATTTGCACTCGAACCATACACGATCGTAATCACTTTGTTTTACACTTTTGTGTTGCACTTTTTATATTCCGTAGGACTTCAATCGTAGGTTATTGTTTACATACGCTTCTCATGCTATGAGCAGACACATTGAAATTTTTCGGCAATTGCTTTGTCATGGATTACATTGAAGTATCGTTGCAACGTGTGATGGTCCGATACACAAACATTTTGTTCAGACGTAGATAACATTAACAGCGATTGGTAGCAATTTTCCAGGCAATTGCGAAGCAATAATTCCGTTGCGTTTGAATTCCATTTCGTTAATTTCTTTAACTACGACGTAAAAAGATATGCTTCTTTAAGGTAATAACTGCATAATAAATTATAAAGACGCGGGTCCAAAAATGAGCCCGCTATCGTTAGCTGTATGGTTGCTACAGCAGCGTTGATTTGGAAAGACTTCGAGGACCCACCACTGTAGCTCACTAAGATTGTTGTGTATCGCCACTGAAGGCTTTATGCCTTCAAATGTTGTATTGTATATATCTAGTCTGTTGAATGGTCCAATTAGATCGAACGAAACAGTTATCTAAAATGATGGTACATATACTGGTACATATACCGTGTTCTACAATATATTATGATAATTGATAGTTGCAGTAAGAAACCGCATCTTACTTGTGCACATTTATAAAGAACCGCCCTAGTTGTGGGCCTGATTTTTAGACAATATCAAAAACAAATTAAATTTATCGTTGAAAAAATAATATTGCCCGCATGAAAATAAGACGTTTTTGATGCATCTACTTAGTTTGCGATTAGTTGATATATCTTGGTGGGTATGCAAACTTCAAAAATTATTAGGGCACGAACATGTGAAATCGGCCTGGCAATAAGCTTCGCCCTATCTGAATGGGATATGGCGCAAAAGTTATGTGTTTTCACACGATTACACACGCAGAATTTTTAACATATGATCCTTCTGATTTTGTTTTGTCGATATGACCATTTATTCATCAATTCTCATTTATACTACAATCGGTAATTTGCGACTCCCATGTTTGTGCCCGGACAGTTAGTGAAATCTTCCCAAATATGCATCATTTCACCAATTGGCCAATTTGCCAATATGAATATCCCTGAGACATCAACAATGGTTACCATATAATAATTTTAGACCAAAATGCAAAATATTACATCCTGTGAGCTTTAAAATTCCAAAGGATCCCTCCATACATTTACATTCTCAATTATGCCAATGTTTTGCGTAGGGTATAAATGAAACTACCAGAATCTCCTTCCATACCCATTACATGAAACCCAACATACAACTCGCAACGAAATAGAATCCATCAACTAAAAACAAATAAACTATGACAAAGTTGATTTTAAATAAATTTTTGAGTGGTCATTTAATAAACAGCAACAGCAACAGCAGCAGCAGCATCAACAACAACTACACTGAAACTTAATATTTGCCTCTGCCTCTGTGTAACACATGTCCGCATATTGTAATATATTTAATAATTTATGAACTAAAGCAAATACGTTTTATTAAAAGCCTTTAAAAAGTACTCTAGCAACCAACAGACGTGAACGAAAGTCATGTCCAGTTTCCTCTCAAACCTGGAAATGATTTTCCTGTTGCCTCCGTCCTCACGGTTCAAAAAGTAATATTTACCCCCCTCCGACACGGTCCATAGCAGATGATGTCAAGAGAACAATTTTCCTTTTCAAAATGAATTGAAAATATTTCATGTCCAAAGATGTTTGGGAAAAACGAAACGTAAAGAAAATTGCAATATAAAATGACCAAGCAATTTTATGAAAAATGTATTTGAAATATTGCGCAGTAGTGAAGAAGGACATGTGGCCAGGGAGTAAGTATTCTCAACATACAGGACATCATCGCAAAACGGAGGACATGTCACATTTCGAGAGAAGTGTGAGCAAACTCATCGCACATTCAGCATGAAGATCTGTGTAAAACACGAATCAATAACACAATTTCCAATACTTTGGGGAATTCTAATGGGTACGAGCAAAAACCGGAAACTTCTTTCTGTTGGTTCAAACATGCCTCACTTGACCAATGGATATTAGTAAAAGGACAAGCCATAATGCAAAAACAAGCACATCTTTTTTACAAAACACCAACCGGTATGTGTTTTTGGGGGAGGAAATGGAAACATTTTGTTGTTAAATTCGAAAGGACAAAAAATTAACATGTTCTCAAACAAGTCAATAAAAACTGAAAGTTTTTCTCAGAAAGATTTTCTTATTTCGCAGAAGAATGAATACATCATCCAGGAAAGGGAACCCATAGAATTTTTTAATATGTTTTGCAAGTTTTTTTGAGTTTTTTCTATTGGATTGAGTGGACAGCCAAAAAGTGAATACTCACGTTAAGAAAACTAATAAACATAAGCGAAAAAAGGAGACCTTACGGCAGAGTGGCCAAACAAAGTCTCTTAGTAACATTTAAAATGTAATATATTAAAGAAAACTTATTATGTACAAGATTTTTTTACATTTTTCATGGAAATTCATATAGTAAAGAAAATTTGTTTTCCTAAGATGAAGCTGTTGTTATTAGAGAAAAACGTATTTAATTTTTTTCTGGATCTTTTTATCAAAAGCTCTTTGCAAACAAAAAGCGCTTAACAACCTACAGCCTTCCCAGAGACACACAAAAGTATTCGGAAATAAAAGATTTTGTACAAAACTTGTCCATAAAATAAAAAGAAACACCACGTCTTAAAGCTTTCCCTTTCGTTGGCAAAATACTTCTTTAGGAGGAATTTCTTTTTCCACTGTAAATAACGATATTTAAATTAATTAGATGCCATTAAAGTGACAAGATTATCGGCTAAGTAATGAACTTGAAAAATAATTCCAAGCGCTCTGTCTCTAACGCTTTGCTAACATTTTTTGGTGTCTTAAAAGACTGCACCTTCCAACGGAGTTTAGGTTGTCCGCGTTTGCCCCTACCACCGAGTTCATTGTCGAGAACTATTCATACTGAACTAATTTCCTCCATTTGTCTCTTCATGACAAATTCATCCGATTGCGTTGTTACGCAAGATTCTGTGCCATATAGCAAAACTCGGTTATAGATCGATATTTGTTCAGGTATGGATGTCATTTAAAACGCATATTTCGTAACAACGTCTGCTTGCAAGCAATACTCTGTTTCTAACATTTTGCCTTTTATTCTACTTAGACGGCGTTTACGACAGGAAATGTGAGTCGCAGGTAGAAAAGAGTTCGAAATTCTCCAGTTCGCCACACCAATTTGATAATGGTTCATTAGTGTGATCCTCCAAACGGTGGTGGTGATTCGCTTGCTAGAGCGTTTTTGACCATCCTCACATCATGACTCAGTCAACGTGATCACTGTATTTTGATGCGCCTAGCCACGTCGATGTCGGCACATACCCCATACGGACCATAATTTGTACGACGACATATACAGGGTGTCCGTCAGGAAGGTATACTACTTTGTTTTGCCGCCATTTTGGTAAACATTAGTCTTGACGTGGCAAATTTATTATGGAAAAATATTCGATAAACCGACGTGTTTTAATCGTTAAAACATTTTATCAAAATCAAACATCGATCATTGTGACGATGAGAAAGTTACGTGAAATTTTTGGGAGAAACAACTTGCCAACAAGACGCACTATTTATAGTGTGTAAATGATTTTGAAGAAAGAGGTTTTGTAGCTGATAGGGCTAAGCATGGACCACAACGTACTGCAAGATCGGTTGAAAACATTACTGCTGCTCAAGACAGTGTTCAAAACAATCCATCAATCTCAATTGGACGAGCTTGGTCTTCAAAAACCATTATGGCCACAATTTTGCACAAAGATTTGCATTTGTTTCCATTTAAGATTCAGTTGACACAATTACCATTTACACCGCCGTACATATGCCAATAGGATGTTACAGCTCGCCCATGACAACCCCGATTTTCATGAAAAAATTATAATGAGTGACGGGGCATATTTTCATTTGAATGGATATGTGAATAAACAGAATAGTCCGTTTTGGACAATGGAAAACCCTCAAATTATTCATCAGCCACCTTTGCATCCATTAAAATTGACAGTCTGGTGTGCAATTTGGTCAGGAGGAATCATTGGACCTCATTTCTTTGAAGCTGAAAACGGCGTAACGGTAACTGTCAATGGGAGCGATATCGTGATATGATTGAAAACTTTTTAATGCCACAACTGCATGTTTTGGGCTTGATTAATATGTGGTATCAACAAGACGGTGCCACATCGCATACAGTCAGGATTACAATGGAATTACTGCGAGATCTCTTTTCACAACAAGTTATTTCAAGAAATAGTGATGTTGAAAAGCAAGGTTTATGCAAACAAACCAGAAACGCTTGAACAACTCAAACAAAATATTCGTGATGAAATTAATGAAATACCGCGTGAAATGTGTGAGAATGTAATGAAAAATGTGCTCTAAAGGGATCCCATTTGTGAGGCTAACAGAGGCGGACATTTATTTGATGTTGTAACCCATACATATTTGCCGACATTAAATAAAACATTTATCAATATAAAATCCATTCTCTTTCATTTAATCAAAAATTATAAACAAACAAAGTAATATACCTTCCCGACGGACACCCTGTACATCCACAAATTTGTCAGAGTATTTTTCCCTGGAAAACTACCTCATCTGATTCATTCACCTGTGTCATAATCCAGGGAAACCTGGATTTTTGTCCGTGTGGAGAGGGTTTTATCATGAAATTGCTTTGTAAGCATATGGTGGCATCTGTTTGCAATCATACGAGAATACAATGTTTCTAATTTCCAGGCATTTATTTATTTTAGTATCGATGTAGTTGGAATCACCCAATCATTCAAGTTATAGTTGTCGCCATTCACGTAGTGTGCCAAACGGGCAGACTTCCTCTTCTTCTTCATTGCTGGCACAAAATGGCACGCTAAGATATTTGCATATCTTTATCGAAGTGTTGATCCGCTTATAAAAAGAAGTAGGTTTCACAGCCTCACTAAACTCAATCGGATCTGTAACTGTATTCACGGTAGATTTGAATATGCACCATTAGACAAAATATATACGCCCTTAGCATGTTATAAATTTTCTAAGATACTTTTATTTCTGATAAATACTTTTGTGCTGCACAGAATATGTTCTACAAGTTGTGCTTAATCGATCGTTATTTAAGAAACTATTCTGGAATATATGGCAGTTGCAACAAGTTCTAAAAAATTTCGCTGGGCATTAATTTTCTCATTTTCTAATATTTATTTTATCGTTTATCATGAAGACTAATGACTAAATCAAAACTTAAGGATGGAAATGCATTTTTGTGTTATTAAATCTTTGTTTTTTCTCGCTTCTATCTATCTTTGTTTAGGTTCGAAAAAAAAAAACATATCTTCATCTCAAAGTTAAACTTAGGGAGAAAATTTTAATATAATTTTCTATAGGAAAAAATGCCTCCCATTCACTAAAGAAATTTTTCCATTTTTTTTTTTTTTGGAAAAACTGTTAGTAGAAAATTATGTCCGTTGAATTCAGTGCTTGGAAAAATCCCCCTTATAACGAAAGTAGTTTCCATAGTTTATATATGTAAAAGTTTTCTTGCATAGAAATACATTTTACAACTAATGGGAGAACTAACTGAATCAACCTTCTATGAATTTCGTAGAAAAGATACATAGTTCCTTACGTATATCCTAGCCGCATTTTTAAGTTTGTATTTTCTGTTCTTTGTGTATGTTTTCCCCTTTTTTTTGTGCACTCAAATCATGACCATGAGTTTCGCAACATCAATAGACGAACTCAACTGTCACCTTGGTCATGTCCAGTTGTTGGCGATGATAAAAAAAAAATCAATTTAATTTTTACAAGTTACTTCTTTCGTTTTGCCCATCTTCTTTGACATTTTAACCTGAGGGTGATTTTGTTTCGCCAATTGTATGAGTACTTCAAGGTATGTCATGTACTGTCCATTTATCTGGAATCTGCCAGAATTACTGTCAAATTTTCAGTGTTGTGAGTGAGTGGCCATATGTCAATTTTTATCATTTACAGAATTCTCTCAAGTCTTTAGGCAAAAGGGGGCCCTTTTTTATAAAGTTTTAAGAGTTGGGAAAAAGTTTTTCGTGTACTGTGTTTTCTTAAGTGTTGTTCATATCCCCTAAGGAGCGGCTATTAAAATTATGTTTACATTTTTTTTTTTTTTTTTTTTTTTCAGAACATGTGTCCTGTGGCATTTTTGTTTCACAAATGCCAGAGAAATATAGGGAAAGGGAGTTTTGAGAAGGCTTTTAAAAAAGTGTTCTTAAAACATAAAAATTATACGACAAAACTTTATACGAAAGTGTAAATAAATTATTTAAAAAATTTTCAGACTCACCTTGCAGCCTGATTATAAAACGGTTGCGGTTGATCTATAAAACACGAAGTATCCTTGAGATCTGCAAAAAATGGATTCAATACATTTTTCATTAGTAAACATTTTACTCAATAAATAACGCTTTGCATGCAAAAAAAAAAAACATATATTTCTTAATTTTATAATCAATTATAGGTGTGACATTTGATCAATCCTAAAGGAAAAAATAAACTTTCTGTAATATGATTAGGCCAGCTTTGCCTATAGAACTTTTCGAAAAAACTACTCGACATCGGTGTTTGGCCACACCTACTCATTCAATTTTTATTATATTACCAGCAGCAGTGGATCCTTTTAAAGTTCCTCTGGCGTCATATGCGAAAAAATACGGCCCAATGACATCTCCACACCACCAAACAGTCACATTTCCCGGATACAATGTCTTTTCTACAATCACTTTTGGATTGTCCCAGACTCATATACGACAATTTTGCTTCTTAAAGTAACCCTCTTCATCGCTGAAGCAAATTTTGTCCAATTGAAAGCCTACGTTTGAATCACCACTTTTATAGTAAGCTTGAAATATTTTCACGCGTTCTTCGGTTGTTAAACGATTCATGTTCATAAATGGCAGACTTTTCACTAAATAAATAATACTTATACTTATACTTATAAATAATACTAATAACAGGTGACAGGTATGTAACACCTGACAGCCTTCCTAATCCGGCGGTTTTGAAACCCGCTAAATGGATAATCCTTTACTAGAAAGAGCGTCGTTACCTGCTCGACATTTTTACATTTTATCAAGCACACACAGCCTACGAATTGGTTATTATAAAGAAATAAATACCAATAACCCGATGAATTTGTGTGGCAGGTGCCAAAAGGAGTGCGACAATGCGCTCTACTTTCATTCTCAGACTGTAGTTTAGTATTCTCAGACTGAATTTAATGAAATTCAATGGAAGAATTAAATGAAGGTAACCGATCGTGACGTGAGTTCTATCAACGATGCAGTTACCTATCAGTATTTGAGCGGCTGTCACCTCGATGTGGCTGACGAACTCTTCGAGTAGTCGAGTAATCTACAAGTCTTGTAACAGCTTCCCAAACTGTACCGTTCGGAATCGTCGCTAAATTGTTGGTCCCGCTGAGTGAGTTTAAAAATCAAGGACCTTTACAAAAGTTCACTTTCGTTTCCTTTTTGATATTGTAAATTTATTTAAAGTACATTACAAATTTGTTGCCAACTCATATTCGGAACAAAAACTCATATCATACATTGATCCATTTCATACTAGAGGCGAAAATAGAAAATTATATTAATTTGGTTTCTCTATCAATACGTAATGAAATAGATATTTCGATTCTCAAACGGTAATACAGAGTTGTGCTTTTTCAGTTCTTAATATGAATAAAAACTGAAATCAAATTCAGTTTTGTTCCTTGGTAGAGAAAAATACCTGGGGCCAAACTGCGGCAGGCAAAAATGTTTCAAATAATTTATTTTCTAAATTTACGAAATTTTCACAGACAGAAATTTTCGCTGTTTTTCGAATTGAAACATTATTTTAAATGGAGTACAACAAAACGTTCCAAAAACTGAATCAAAACCAAAGTTGTTTGTAATTTCGTTTTGAATGTGTGAAACAGAAACAAAATTCAATACAATTGTGATTGGGTTGTTGGAATCAGAATGAAAATTGTACACTTTTTTGATTAAGATTTCAGAAACTAAAACAAATTAAAATAATTTTCAGATATAATTTCGTTTTGATATCGATCCCTACTAAAAAAAATTAAATGCGTTTAAGCTCACTTATTATAAAAAGCTCGCCAATATCTCATTCATTAAATGCCACAAAATTTGTTTTGATTTTCTGAATGAACGATATGAACATAAGCAAATGTTGACCTATTAATACAGGGTGTCCGTCGGGAAAGTATACTACTTTGTTTTGCCACCATTTTGGTAAACATCAGTCTTGACTATTCATATTTAGCAGTCGTGAAGTAGAGACATGGCAAATTTATTATGAAAAAATATTCGATAAACCAACGTGTTTTAATCGTTAAAATATTTTATCAAAATCAATCATCGATTGCTGTGGCGATGAGAAAGTTACGTGAAATTTTTGGGAGAAACAACGTGCCAACAAGACGCTCTTTTTGTTGTGTAGTGAATAATTTTGTAGAAAGAGGATCTGTAGCTGATAGGACCAAGCATGGACCACAACGTACTACAAGATCAGCTGAGAACATAACTGCTGCTCAAGAAAGTGTTCAAAACAATGCATCAACCTCAATTCGATGCCGTGCTCAGGAGTTTGGTCTTCAAAGAACAACTTTGGCCACAATTTTGCACAAGAATTTGCATATTGTATTCCATTGATAGTGACGGTCTGGTGTGCAATTTGGTCAGGAGGAATCATTGGACCTTCCTTTTTTGAAACTGAAAACGGCGTAACGGTAACTGTCAATGGGGAGCGATATCGTGATATGATTGAAAACTTTTTAACGCCACAACTGCATGCTTTGGGCCTGATTCACATGTGGTATCAACAAAACGGTGCCACATCGCATGCAGCCAGGATTACAATGGAATTGCTGCTCCACAACAAGTTATTTCAAGAAATGGTGATGTTGATTGGCCTCCGCGATCGCCTGATTTGACTGCTCCGGACTTCTTTTTGTGGGGATATCCGAAAAGCAAGGTTTATGCAAACAAACCAGAAACGCTTGAGCAACTCAAACAAAATATTCGTGATGAAATTAATGAAATACCGCGTGAAATGTGTGAGAATGTAATGAAAAATGTGCTCAAAAGGGCTCGCATTTCTGAGACTAACCGAGATGGACATTTATCTGATATTGTATTCCATACATAATTGCCGACATTAAATAAAACATTTATCAATATAAGAACCAATCTCTTCCGTTTAATCAAAAATTATAAACAAACAGCCGCACTCTTCCTTCCCATTTTATAATACACCTACATTTTTAAATTGTCACGCTAGATTAACATAAACTTTGACCAGTCTTAATACCTCATATCGTTTAATAAAAACTCTTGCTATTCGAGCTCTTACTTGAACTTACTGGTGCACTCCATTGAAATGTCAGCGTAAATCTTCGGAAACATTGTCCATAGTAATTTTATTCCTAAATCCGACACCCAGACTATGTGTGGGGCAAATTGTCCCATCCGTCCTTTAACCGAAATCTGCACTCCGAGATCTATCAGAAACTGTATGCAAATTTTTGCCAAATGTCCAAAAGTCATTTTTTGTCAAACTTTGCAACGGATTAGATCTAGTAATTCCAATGTAGTACCAATTGTAGTTCAACAGGTCAAAACCATTTCGAAAATAAAAAAAACCAACAAAAATTTAGATTGAAAAAATATACTCAGCCCTTTCTAATGAAAACTGCTTATATTACGTAATATTCGAGTCATTTACAGAAAATAACCAATACTCGTCTGTGGAATATCATGAAAATCAATGCTTACTACAAATAATGCAGCCTGTAAGAATTTTATTCCATTAACAGAAATAATCATTTCATCTTCATCATTACATGGCAGGACGCAAAGGCAGTTTCTTCACCAAAAACAAAAAATGGCACTTGTGAGGAAGCTTTCCATCCTATCACAACCGTAATCAAAATTACAATTATTTGTTTATCTTTCGCCCTATGAAAAAATATTTCGTAAATGTCAAATGTATTTATACATACATATACGAGTACCTCCTTAGCGTGCACCGGCCGACCGTCTGCCATGTGACAAAATGAACAAACGCCTTCAAGGCATCAAAGGGTTGTCGTCCTTGTCCTCGCCGTTTACTGTTTGTTGAAGCATTTCGTCTTCTTTCTTATCTGTCACCTTTGGTGTCACTCAGTCAGTCAGTCAGTCATTCATTCACTCACTCGTAATGAAATCTTTATTATGATAAAGTGTTTGTATAATTGAGAATTTAATTCCTGTAAGGGCTGCCGCCCCTCATTTGGTTGACAGGGGCGTCATGGTAGGACTTGTGTGCCGTGGAATGAGTGCCAAGTGCGGTGCAAGAGGTGTAGTGGAAAATTTGAAATTAAAATTTTCACATGAAGTACATAATTTAATGGATTTTTTTTTCTCCTCATCCCGGTATAACCGTTATTTCGTACTCAAGGCGAAAGTGTTAAAGTGATGGAATGGCTGATAGACGTTCCTTTTTCTTGCTCTGAATATACGAAAGTTAAGTGTGATGATTATGAAGACAATGTTGTCATTATAATGAAGAATGAAAATTAAATTACAGAACTAAATGGTATATACGGGTTTGGGAATGGCAGACACACGCAGCAATTACAGATGAAAATATGGAAACAAAGGAATTTATGTTCTTTGTAACGAAGGGGTAAAGAAGGTGGGAAATTGTAAAGGAATTCCGATGTGAGGGCAAGCAATAACTCAAACAATAAACAAATTACAGAAATTAATTACTAAATAGCCCATTAATCTATTAATTCCTAATAACCAATTAATCAAGCAACAAAGTAATTGATTGATCGATTAATCAACCAGAAATTTATGTTGTTCATCAATTAATCATCAATTTGTCAATTTATCAATTTATTAATTTATCAATTTATCAATTAATCATTTAATAAGTTGGTCTAATGTAAATATTACTGAATGTCCAAGGACAGATTGTAATAAATACAGAATTAAAAAACAAAAAAATTAATAAGTTAATCAAGTTATCAATTAATTAATTCATCAATTGTTCAATCAATCTATAAATCAATTACTCAATAAATCAATTAATCAATTCATCAATTAATCAATTCATCAAATAATCATTTAATCAATTAATCATTTTATCACTTAATGAATTAATCAATTAATCAAGTAATCGATGAATCAATTAATCATTTAACCAATTTTTTAATTAATCATTTAATCAATTCATCAATTAATCAATCAGTCAATAAATCAATCAAACAATTAATCAATTAATCAGTTCATCAATTAATCAATTAATACTTTAATCAATTAATCATTTCATCACTTAATCAATTAATCAATTAATCATTTAATCAATTAATCATTTAATCAACTAATCAATTGTTTAATTAATCATTTAACAATTTTATCAATTCATCAAGTAATCAATCAATCAATAAATCAATTCATCAATTTATTAATTTATCAAACATAAATTAATCAAGTCATCAATTAATCAATCTATCAATTTGTCAATCAATCTATAAATCAATTAATCATTTAATCAATTAATTATTTCATCACTTAATCAATTAATTAATTAATCATTAATTCGATTAATCAATTAATCATATAATCATTTAATCAAATAATAAATTAATCAATTAGTCAATTAATCACTTCGTCAATTAATCAATATATTAATAAATCAATTAATTATTTAATCATTTAATCAATCAGTTAATAAATCAGTTAATCAACTAACTAATTAATCAATTCATCAATTAATCAATAAATCAACTAATCACTTTATCAAATAACTAATTACACAATTAATCAATTAACCAACTTATCAACTAATCAATTAATTAATTAATCATTTATTCAATTAACCAATTAATCATTTAATCATTTAATATATTAACCAATTCATCAACTAATCGATTAATCAAACAATCAATTAATCAATTAGTCAGTCAATCAATTAATCATTTAATCAATAATTAAATAATTACCAAATTAATTAATTGTTCAATTAATCAACTCATCATAAAAAAAATAATAATAATCAATTCATCAATTAATCAATTAATCAGTTAATCAGTTCATCAATTCATCAATTAACCAACTTATCAAGTAATCATTTAGTCAACTAATCAATTATTTGATTAATCATTTAATCAATTAATTATTTCATCACTTAATCAATTAATTAATTAATCATTTCATCGATTAATCAATTAATCATTTAATCAAATAATAAATTAATCAATTAGTCAATTAATCACTTCGTCAATTAATCAATATATTAATAAATCAATTAATTATTTAATCATTTAATTAATCAGTCAATAAATCAGTTAATCCGTTAATCAACTAATTAATTAATCAATTCATCAATTAATCAATAAATCAACTAATCACTTTATCAAATATAACGAATTACACAATTAACCAATTAACCAATTTATCAATTAATCAATTAATTAATTAATCATTTAATCAATTAACCAATTAATCATTTAATCAATTAACATATTAATCAATTCATCAATTAATCAAATAATCAAGCAATCAATTAGTCAGTCAATCAATTAATCGTTTAATCAATTAACTAATTACCCATTTAATGAATTACCCAATTAATTAATTACCAAATTAATTACTTATTCAATTCATCATTTAATCAATTAATCAATTCATCAATTAATCAATTAATTATTTAATCAATGAATCAATTAATCGTTTAATCAATTAATCAATTTATCAATTAATCAGTTAATCATTTAATCAGTTAATCATTTAATCAATTAATTAATTTATAAATTAATCATTAATCAACCAATCAATAAATCAATTAATCATTTAATTAATTAATCAATTAATCATTTAATCAATTACCCAATTAATTATTTAATCAATTAATTAATTCATCAATTAACCAATTAACCAACTTAGCAATTAATCATTTATCCTTTAATCAATCAATCAATCATCAATTAATCAAGTACTCAATTAATCAATTAATTAATTAATCAATTAACCAATTGATCAATTAACCAATCAATTAATTAATCAAATAATCAATTAATCAAATAACTTAAACAACTATATAGGTAAATAAATTTAAACAAATGTTTGCAACTGCAAACATTTATACTGCATCATACCTTCTGCCTTCTTAAATCTGCTGACAACTTTCGTCTTCACCTAATCAATAAAATTTTAGTCACTTCACCTATGTTTCATCAGTTTCTCTTTACACGTATTTCCGTACGGGCGTCTGTATTTGTGTAATTGTATATCCTGAGGTCACGTTCTTGACGTTGTAGTTGGAAATTGTTGCTGGATTATATTTTCATTTTATCCGTCCTATCCTTTCCTCATACGTCCTACCCTTCCCTGCCGGCTATTGGCGATGACGGTGATGATGATATAGTTTTCTTTACCATACAGATGGATCTCTTGCACCCATTCACCCAGTTTGTGCGGAAGGTACGAGTATATAAATGGAAAATACATCGCGTAAAATAAATCTTAGATGTTTTTCCTTTTGCCACCAAAACGGAAGTCTTAAGTAAATAAAAAATGTGGAAGAAAAACTACATTTTTTTTTCGCTCGATGAAAACTGAAATGAAATACAACTCCTGGTAGAGGTGGTTGGCTTGGCAGAGATGGAATGATACATGGTCAGTCCACATGGTGGACACTGAGGAGCAGAGGAGAAACCTTAACATATTTTTCAAAGTATTTCTCTGTTTGTGTATGTGTAAGCAACATGGCAAAAATGGAAATGGAATGAAAAATCCAATGTTGGAAATGCAAAAAAAAAATAAAAAGAAGAATCCATATTAATGCCATTTCGAATGGCAAAAAGATATAAAAACAATGTTTGACCATTTGAAGAATTTCAAGAATAAATCGCTGGAAAGTGGGGTGAGAGTGCGAAAAGCAGCAAAGATTAGAATTGGTAACCGACATGAAAGGGTTGCAAAGGTGTTAGATGGCATTCGAACTGCTTTTCCTCTAAGCTGTATAAATAAGGGATTTTACCTACGTATGAGGGTTGTGTCGTATTCCATTCAATCAATTGATTATATTTGCAAAGTAGTAAATAAATAAATAAATGGCAGCCGTTTGATAATAAAAACTTTCCATGAATATGAGTCCAGGGAAAAATATATTTTCCATTTGTAGATACGAGTATGTTGAATTGTCAAAATAGATTTTGATTTATCACAACGAATTTATAAATGTTCTGAAATCTAGTTATTCAGAAACCGCACGATATACCTAAATGCAGTTAATATTTTTGCATTTATTTCGAAATTAATGCATTTAGACGTATGAGATAAAATAATGAAACCAAAATAACTATCAAGCGTAGTACTTTCATTTACATGATCTCTGGGTAAAAATACTGCACCTCAGTTCATACTTTTAAAATATTATTATTAATTAATTATTAATAAACTTGTCCTTAATCCAAATAAATGAAATTGATAAGATTTAGGCCACATTGTCGGTTCAACGATAGCTTTAGTTTATACGTAGATGGACAAGCAATTCCAGAAGTTAATTCAGTTAAATATTTGGGATTATATTTTCAAAATAATCTTTCTTGGACACGGCATATAGAGTATCTGAAGTCTACAGTATCACCTGCCATAGGTTTATTGTATAAATTTAGAAACAAATTTGATCGAAATACTAAATTTCTAATATTTTAAGCTTTAGTTCAAAGTCATTATAACTATTTAGCCATTATGTGTGATTATAAAAAGAGTTCTGAATTAAAATCACTCCAGCGGCAACAGAATAAAGCACAAAAAGCTGTAGCGAACTTGCCAATTTCATAGTGCACGCTTTTTTTGTATAGAGATGTTGTTATAAATTAAAATTGCTAATATATGTTTTCAAATACTTGCATAGTATTGGCCATCACACAATACATTTTTCCCGAAATCAGTATATTTTCAATACGAGAAATAATGACAATTTGGGAGTAGCTGTGTGTCAATCTGAAACAACAAAACAGCGTATAGAACATTCTGGTAGTAGTCAGTACAATATTTTACCACAACAGTTAAAATCACTAGAAACACTTTCATTATTTAAATCTTTAATAAAAGGGTATTTATTGCAAAATATCGAAGAGCTTCTGGTATGAATTTTGAGTTAATATTGAAGTACATACCAAGAAATTACATTTTTCATAAATATGTTTGTATTTTGTATTAAACTATTGTTATTATATAAACAATTTTGGTGTAATTATTTTGCCAACTAACCCCTATAATGCCATGCGGCGCTGAGGCGTAATTTGTATGAATTTGTATGATATAATAAATTATTAAAAAAAAAAAAAAAAAAAATCGAAAGCTAAAAACTTGCGCTCGAAATGTTACCACGGTACTTCACGGTATTGTAGAAACAAACCGACTAACGACAACGCGCTCACTTTTTGACAAGTGTAAGTCTATTGTGTTGTTTGCAAGCTTACTGAATCATGTGGTTTTACGTCACAATTAAAAAAGTTATCGTATTTTAATTCGGACGCAACAGTATTATTGCTTTGTTTTTTAGCCATTATTAATAAGATACAACATTTACGTGCGAACAAAATGTTTGTATATCGGACCACTACAAGTTACCTGATTAAACGACTAAAGACACAACCTTAAAATACGACAAAAAAAATTCTCCCCCAGAATTGGTAGAAAAATATCAGCTCAAACCTTTTTCCAATTTGGATTTTAAAACTAGTAAAATGAGGCATACAAGAAAGTGCTACTAATTTGTTATACAAATACATATACAAAGGAGTAGATGCTCAAACACTATTCTGTGGCAATCAAACAGCTAATGGCAGCGCGCTCATTTTTTAACAAGTGTTAGTCTATTATGTTGTTTACAAGCCTGCTGCAGCATAAAGTTATACAAGTGGAATTCAAACGCAATAGTGTTATTACTTTACATTTGTCTGCAAAATCGCAACCGGCCATTATTGAGCCGCGACATTTACTTCTGGATAAACTGTTTGTGTATCGGACTACTACACACTGCAATGCAGCAATATTGCAAAAACGGCAATATTGCCAGAACTGGTTCACCAAAAAGCACAGTTCAATTAAAGACAAATGTGTTTGCTCGTAGCATGGGGCGCACATTAAAAAATGAGCTACAATTGAAGCCCTATAAAATATAAAAAACAGAAAATTTAATACCCGCACAAAGGATAGTTCGCCTGGCAAGAGCAAAGTAGTTTAAACATTCGTACGTTGGTGACGAGCGTGAAATTTTTTTTTTTTTATGGAAGATGGTTCTGGAATATGTAAACAATCCACGATCGCGTATGCATTGCAATCGCGGTTCAAACGCTCCAACGTTTGGGGATTATCCGCGGTCTTTGACTCAGATCTTTGATGTCTAATGGCGTCAAAAATGTCTAACGGCGTCAAATCGCTTGATGTTGGGGGCCAATTGACGTCGCCAAAACGTTAAATTACATTTTCGGGAAATTTCTCATGCAATAAAGCCAAAATGGGCCATGTTGTTTGGCCCTTAGCAATGTCTTGTTGAAACCACATTTCATCAGGTCAGGCTCTGAATTGACGGTAATGGTTGGGTGAAGTTATGTTATGTTATGTAAGTTAGTTCACCTGACTGAAATTTCTGTACCGGTTTCCTGTATCAAATGCCACATATCTTCATTCCTTCTTCTTCATATATAGGTAATATGTGAAAGTTTTTGTTATCAATCCTTTTCAAAAACTCTACAAAGTATTCGTTATTCCTGTCAAATTTTCGTATCAATATTGCAAACTGCTGGAGATATTAGAAAAATTTGGAATTAGAATTTTGTATCCGCACAACATTGATTTTTTTCAAATTGCCTTACAAAATGTAGTCCATCGAAATCAAAATGGGTGGGTAAGTGGAAGCCCAAACCGTTTTCCGAATTTAGGGGCCAAAATATTGATTGTTTAATAGGATGTGGTAGAGTAATTCCATGCTCAACTCTCCATGGGTGAAGGTAAAGTGGTACTTTACCATTTTATTGCTTAAAACTGTCTTTCAATTAGATTATGCATTTCTATTTCATCAGATAATTACAAAGATGCCTATAATTTTGTAAAGACACCCTAAGAAACACATTTATTTTTTCTGTTATGTACGAGTATATTGAAACGGCTCTATGAGCAGATATTATAGTTGCTTCAAGCATAATTTCCTTGCCTTTCCTTGTAATGTTGGGGCACATTACGCCATTTTCTACCCTTATGACGCACAATGCTATCATAATTCATAACCACAAAAATATTAACCACAATCTAGAACAACTACAACCAATCCACCTCGATGCGACTACCAATCAACCAACCAGGATAACTGCTAACGCCAACACTTCACACAATTCGAGGAAATTTCCACCCACTTTTTATTAGCAATTTCATTTCCCATTACATAAAGTTATGCTTTCATATCATAATACATAAAAATTTCATATCTCACCGCTGCTGCCACTCATACAATTCAACTGAGGCCACAACAAGGACGAAAGGAAATCAGGATATTTTTATACTCTTCATACACCCAAGCAACCAATTGAGGCAACAATGAATAGGTCATAGGAGGCAGGTTGGGGGGGAAGAGAAAGCAAACAAAAAAGCAGACGGAAATATTATGAGTGTAGAAAAAGCTGACTATGAAGGTTTTACCATCATACACACGCACACACACACAGTCACACGCGCGCTCTCATTCACTGGGGACAAGGGAAAGGCAAAAAAAAGGAAGAACAATTGTGAAAAGGCGGAAGGAAATCGAGAAAAAATAGCTTACATTAATGTAACGTATACAATGAGGGTGAACAGCTAAAGATTATGGAAAAACGAGCCAAAGTACGTGACTACGTTCCCAAAACCACTGAAGAGGAAAATTTGGTGTGGGGGCGGCGGGGTGCTGATGCCCATAATAGTGGTGGTGGTAGTGGTGATGGTGGTGGATAAAAGCACACGCACACATGCACTTCAACAGAAATAACATTTGAAGACGGTTAAATAAACAGAAGGGTGATTTCTCAAATGCGTTTGCTATCGTATCCCCGCAATGCCATCCGACGGTGGCTACCCTTCCCCTGTCAAGACACCCACAATTATAACGTTATATTTCCTTTAATATCGGAAAAAGGTACGAATTGATGGGAATGAGAAAGCTGACTAGATGTAAGTATGTATGACTGCTTGCGACGACGTGTGGTTATGTTATTGTTCAATTTTGTTGGATTTTGAAGTTTTTCCCTTTTTCCGTATTGGCTTTTCTCATTCTTTCTTCCGTATGCCAGTCAAGTACTTAGGAATTATCTTTGACACCCTATAGGTGGCAAATGAAGAGATCTCGGTGGGTTTGATGGATAGGAATTTATTTAGCTTTTTCCGCTAAATTTTGCCTTCTGTTTATTTTGGATTTAGCTTTAAGCTTCATTCACAAATTTTGTAAATTGTTTTTGTGCTTTTTTTTCAGTAGCTAAGTATGTTATTGCAGCTCATTTTACCATAAAAAAATAACCTACAATAGTTCGTAAACTAAACTTAAATGAAAACAAAGTGAAAACGGCGACACTGCAAACGATGACGCTCAGTGAGTGATTTACAAAATTTCAAAGTTCTAGAGGAACACGCAGCTGTCCACATTCAAGTTATTATCAAGTTGAAACTCACCTTCATGCTCAGAAAAAGGCTAAATTATCCTCAAATTAAAAAGTCTCATGTACCTTAAGATTGAGGCTAAAATCTAATTGCTGCAGAATTTCCAAATGCATAAACTAGTTTCGTTTAAACCTGTTGTACTTTAGTCTTCCATATTATGTACAAATAAATGAAAAATGGATACAATCAGTGACAAAATATCACCATTATCAACTTTTCATAATATCTTGGCATTTCTAATCAATATGTTAGGCCAAAATTGGATTTTGAACTAAAATTAGATTAGCATTTTAACACACTTGAACCCTGGACAGAAATTTGAACCCATATCGAATTATACGAGGTGTGTTCAAAAAATAAAAGTGAAAAATTGAATTTTCATTTTTCTCCAAAAATATTTATTTGTTCATTAATTTCTATTTTATCTCCCTCAAAGTAGTGCCCCTCAGATATAATGCACTTGTGCCAGCGTTTTTTCCAATCCTCAAAACAGTTCTGATATGCACTTTTTGGTATATCCTTGACATTTGATCGAATTTAGCATGCTTTTGTGGTCTTGGCTCTCCTGGACTCTTCCATTGGGACGATTGGACTTTGGTTTTGATATCATAACCATATACCCATGATTCGTCACCAGTTATGACCCATTTAATAACAATTCCTGAGCGATGCTCATACGACGTTGTTTTTGGTCAAAATTCAGCAATTTTGGAACGAACTTCGCTACCACACGCTTCATGCCCAAAATTGCAGAAAAGATTGTGTGGAATAAGCCAACCGATATGCCGACATCCTCAGCAACATCTCTAATTGTGATTTGACGATTCTCCATAACAATTTTCTTCAATTTCTCAACATTTTCATCGATTGTCGATATACTGGGGCGTCCAGAGAGAGCGTCGTCATTCACATCTTCTCGATCTACTGTGAAAAGTTTGTACCACTTGTAAACATTTTTTTGACTCAGAGTATTCTCACCGTATGCCACTGTCAACATTTCAAGTGTTTTTGAGCACTTAATTTCATTTTTTACACAAAATTTGATGCAAGTTCTTTGATCCATATTTTTCGATAGCAGAAAATCGCCGAACACGCAAAACACTTGTCTTGTTTATGCCTCTCACAAACAAACTAAACATGCTATATGGATAAAACTGTCAACATATCTTCGAGATGAGTGCACCAACATAAAAAAATAATAGTAAGTCGAATGTACGTAGTACGCGATTTTGAAAATTCACATTATTTGAACATGTCTCATACGAGGTGTGATAAAAAACGGTTTTTTTTTCAAATTACGTATGTTCGATTTTCGCATTTTTCTTTCTGTTATGTTGGTACACATGTCTGTTATATATGTTGGCAATATCAGCCATTTTGGATTGTCAGTTTGTTTTTGACAGATAAAAAGGTTAGTTGTGTTTTGGTGTGCTCTTCGATTTTTTACTATTCGAAAAAATGATCGATCAAAGAAACTGTATTAGGTTTTGTGTAAAAAATAAAATTAAATGTGCAAGGAAATTCGAAATGTTGACTGTGGCGTTTGGCGAGTCTACTATGAGCAGAACACAAGTTCAATTGTGGTATAACCGGTTTAAGAAAGACAGAGAAGATGTCAATGAAAATGTCAAGTTCGGTCAAATGTGAAGGTTTTGCTTACTGTTTTCTTCGATTGCAGTGGCGTGGTGCATCATGAATTCTTGCCACAAGGTCGTGCGGTCAATAAGGAATACTACTTGAAGGAAAACTTGAAGTTATGCGCTGTTTGTGCGAAGCAATTCGTCAGAAACGCACAGAATTGTAGAAAAACCAATCATGGATTTTGCACCATGATAACGCACCGGCTTACACATCGATGCTTGTGCGTGAGTTTTTGGGCAAAAACCAAACGGCAATCATGCCTCAACCACCGTATTTATCGGACTTAGCCCCCGCTGACTTTTTCCTCTTCCCTAAACTGAAGACACCAATGAAAGGAAAGCGTTTTGTTACGATTGAGGAGATATAAGAAAATCCGAAACAGGAGCTGTTGGTGATACCAAAAAGCGCGTTTTAGAAGTGTTTCGAGGATTAGAAGAAACGCTGGCACAAGTGTATTATTGCTGAGGGGGATTACTTTGTAGGGGACAAGATAGTTATTGATGAATAAATAAATACTTTTTGAAAAAAAAATTGAAAATAACGGTTATTTTTTGATCACACCCCGTATGTATTAAGCTTCATAAAATATATTTATCAGGAAATATACACATTGATGTGAAGTGGCCGGATGTCGCGCGATGGGTATTATATGCGGCTATTGTTCGCATGATCCCGGGTTCAACCCCGCATACAGCCACCTATCATTATTTTAGCGGCGATCACCACGATGTGTCTAACGAATACTTCGAGAAGTCGAGAACGCGACTTTTCAAACTGTGACGTTCGGAATCGTCGTTAAAATGTAGGTCCCGTTAAATTAGTCAAAAAATAGATTGCGTGTAAGCTCAATAAATGCGAGAAGCTCTTCCATATCTCTTTCAAGAGAGGCAAGGAAATTTGTTGTTTGTGGGCAGAAAAATATTGCCGGCATCAAGAAGTTGTATACTCCATAATAAACGAACTGGCTGGAATCTCTTACGACATTTCGTAAAAGCTACTGGAAATATACACATTGCTTTAAACTCAGATAACGATATGGATAAATGGATAATGGATAAATGGTCGAACAAAACAAAGTTCCATTGAGTATAAGAGAGAAAGTGGCAGAAAAGAGAAAGGCAAGGGAAAAATGGCAGAGAACTAGATATCCAGCCGATAAAGCGGTTTAAATAAGTTAACAAAAGAACTCAAAGAGAGATGTAGAGGATAGTAGAAAAACTGATAGAGATCTGGAAAATTTAGATGCAACTGAAGCTACCGACTACTCTCTATATAAAGTAATAAAGCATACGAACGGGTCCATAAAACACGATCCCCCTATTTTAACCATACAGAAGACATGGGCTATAAGTGATTCTGAAAAAGCTGATACTTTCGCAAAACATCTGGAGAAAGTGTTCATACCTAATGAACGATATGGTAATGACACTTTTCTAAATGAGCTGCACAACTTTCTAAATGAAGATTACCAGATGGACTTGCCCATTACACAATTTACCATCTGCAAAGTTAAAAATATCATAGCTGATTCAAAAGACCGAAAAGCCCCGGGATACGACTTGATCACTGCTAAAGTCTTAAAAGAATTGCTCAGGAAGGCTTACAGCTTCTAACAAGAATATACAATGCAATCATATTAAAGTTGTACATTCCGCCACAATGGAAAATAGCTCAGGTGAAAATGATATGAAAACCCGGAAAACCACCTGAAGAAGCCTCCTCTTATAGGTATAGGCCTATAAGCCTCCTACCTATACCATCAAAAGTCCTCGAAATTTTATGTCTGTGAAGATTAAACCCTATAATAGAGTCCAAAAAACTACTACATGATCACCAATTTGGTTTTAAACAGGAACATGGGACGATTGAACGGGTTCATAGATTAGTTGAACTGATAAATAAATCTTTCGCTACGAAAAAGTGTCGGAATGCGGCATTTCTGGACATTTCACAAACCTTTGATAGGGTAAGGCACGAAGGTTTATTATTTAAATTGAGGAAAATGTTACCCACGAATTTCTTCATTTTTCTGAAATCTTATTTATCTGAACGAACCTTTTTTGTTAAACACGGCGAAGACATGTCGAACATGCTCAAATCGCATGCGGGAGTACCTCAGTGCAGCATTATGGGTCCTACTTTATATATGATTTTCACTTCGGATCTACCCACAGAAGAAGGGACTCTTATCGGAACGTTTGCAGACGATACAGCTGTTCTTGCCACTGACGTCAACCCGGATCAAGCGTCTAGAAAATTGCAAAAACATCTCCATGCCATAACAAAATGGCTGCAGAAATGGAGAATAAAAGCAAACAAAATCGGTTCAGGTAACGTTTACACTTCGGAGGGGAATTTGTCCATTTCTCATATAAAAGTTGGATTTTTTAGCGCACTCGATACGTACGACTACAATTGGGGATGTCCCATAATCAGGGCAGAAATTTCGGTCAGGTGAACTGAACACAAAACGAAGACCAATGTGGATCGAGCAGTGTGGAAGAGCATGGAGGTCATTTACGGTCTATCATCTTCAAAACCAATTAGTTATATAAAATAATATTTAATCTTATATATGATAAAAAAAAATAAAAAAAAAAAATAAAGTACATTGATTAAAAAGAAACTATTTGAATTTCGTATTGTAGCACAATTGATGCGTCACCCTGTACCTTCAGCCAACAACCTCTTCCATAGGAGCAAAAGTGAGTGTAGTGCTAGAAGCGGACTGGTTTTGATCAACAAATGAACTGATTTATTGCACAATACTTCACTTTTTTATGCTCTATCAACCTGGCGTTATAAGAATTTTATTATTTCCTATTGCCAAACTAGTGGTACTTATAGACCTGTTTTTCCTGTTTCAGAAGATTCGCAATCATTTGAATAAATGACTTGTAGTAGACGTATCATATCTAAAGCCTCATGCTTTTAACCATCAAAATCCGTTTATTTTAGTGGGGAAAAGGTAGCAATTCTGGTATATAAATTCTTTTAAAGTAGAGTATTGTAAAGCCGATTTCTACCGACGCCTCGAACTTTTCTTTATACTGTCCTCTTTTAGTATTTTTCTTTCAAACCGAATGTGAACACCATGGGTTTACGTGAGACTTGGTAAGCTCCGGAGTTAGTGTAGGTACATATGTATGTGTAGCATGAACATGTTATGTGCTTATCATAAAAAGGACAAAACAATAACAATAAAAATCCTGCTGACCAAAAACTCTACACCCACTACTCAGGTTATATTCCAATAAACCCACACACACACACACACGCAAACACGCTTATGATATAAATACACTAACATTATATATATAGAATATAGAATTTCATATACAATCATCCTACAGCGCTTGAACTTTGCAACACACGCATACGAATATACTCGCATGTGCATGTGAAAATGATTATACATATGTAGTACCATTTCGCCCACACAAATATATGTAGACAAGTAAAAGATGATACAAAGTTATAGTTTATCTTTATTTTATTTAGTTCTCTCGTTGCTGTTTGTTGTTATTTCTGCACCAAGGGATCGTTTTTATGAGTGTATGTGAGTGTATGTGTGCGTGTGTGTCCTGATATGTATATGCGGTGTTCTTTTTCCATGAGAAAATTTCATTTTCCTGCAGGGAAGGAAAGGGAGATTGTTGTGATGTGATGCCTTTTTCATTCTTTCAATAATAAATAATGAACATAAAAGTATACAATACGTTTATGAAATTCAATTTATATATGGCTGTTACACGAATACAATGCCATATATACATATATACACACATAAACACACACAAGCATATAAATATAATACATTTCATACCCTTCACGCATACATATAATTGTGTACGTGTTCGTTTATATGTTATGGATATATAAACATTTATTCAAGTTTATGGCAACTTTTATATAAGTTGTACGTCTTCTAATGCATATGTATGAACATGTGCCTATACATCTATATAGATATATGTGTTTTTATGTGTGTTTTGTATTACTTACTAGGCAAAAGTTATAATGAAACATTAAAAACATTTTCTATTAGTTTATTTTTGGTCAGTTTTTGTTAGTTCATTTTATCATCATTCTCATCGTCGTCAGCGAAACGAAAGAAATATTTGCTGCAACTTAGTTTAGCATTAACTACCCAACCCCAAACCCCCTCTCCCAAAGCCACAAAGACCTTTCATTATCCTCCCTCAAAGGTTGTCCTCCACTGCCAATTAATGATTTTTGTCTTTGCTTCATTTTATCATATAAATTTAATCATTATAAATATTTCATGTTCGTACAGTGAGTAAAGAAGAGAGAGAGAGGGGGTCCATGTACGGGAGGAACTACAGGACATTCATATCTATTCTAGAACTATTTGTTGTTATTTCGTCAAATCGACCTCAGAGTCATTTATATGACACAACTTATTAAACAATCGTCAAGAAATTTGTCATCGAAATTAAGGAGAAAAGACAGATAATGGCAAATGAAGGGGAATGTTAGGGATTAAGATTTCCTTTGCTTAATTTATGGCGACTGGAATGGGTCCAAGTTGAACAATGCAAAACAAACAAATGAAGGGAATTTTTCTATGTTTAATTTATGGCAACTGTTGTACGACTGGAGTGGGTCCAAGTTGAACAATGCAAAAAAACCTCAATTTGGTCTCATCCATGTCACTTTATTAGATGAAATCCAAACTTTTAATAAAAAACGGTAAGCAAGAACTGTCACTTACTTATTTATATAACCACCAGAATAGACATTCTTCGGTACTAACGCAACAAGTAGAAAACAATACCGGGACACTTCTGTGGTTCCTCTCCCATCCTTCAATTTGCCAGTGTTTCATGAGCCTGACTCTTCCAGCGTAGTTTTGATCGCTTCCTTATGCTTTGCTATTACATTTCGTGGTCATAGACTTTTCGTGGTGGAACTATCTAAACTGTTTAGGTCCATCCGAACAATATGACTCAATCAATACAGTCGCTGTATTTTGATGCGCTTGACCACATCGATGTCGGTATACAGCTCATACAGTTACAGTTACAGGTTTATATAGTAAAAATATTCACAGTTGCCCATCATAAGTGCATATATTTGTATTTTTTTCTCTCCAAGATCTAATTCATACCATTGTATGATAACGCTGGATTCCGCGCTGTGCAGCAAGGCAGCTGGGACTGCTAGCTGTTGCAGCCGGATTCTTGTTCGTCACGAGAGGGCTCTGTCATTTAATCGCTTAAAACCTCTAGTCGCATGTAATAAAAATACTATTCTTCTAATTTTAAGCATAATAATGCTCAAGGGTCATCTTTTTTTCGGTTTTAAAGGTAAAGTTAAATAAAACTCAAATAAAGCTATGATTTCGATTAAACTTTTATTTCATTATAAAGCTCATTCATTTAAATGATCACCTCCGGATTGGTTGCAGCAGTGGACCCTTTTGAGATGGTATTTGACCTTTTTGTCGAAAATTTCGGTTGATATCTCAGCGATAACTAGACAAAAGTTGGTTTTTAAATACTCAAAAGTTTGGGGATTATCCGCGTAAACACAGTTTTGGACGTGGCCCCACAGAAAAAGTATAACGACGTCAATTCGCATCTTGGTGGTCAATTAACGTCACCAAAATTATGCTTTCTGGAAACTTCTCATGTAACAAAGCCAAAATCGGTCGCGTTGTGTGACTCGTGGAACCGTCTTGTTAAAGCCGGCAGTTGTCTAGTTCATAACTGTCAATTGCAGGGCAAAAAAAGTCAGTTATCATACGGCCATAGCGCTCTGAATTGAAATTCGGATTAGCTGCCGGCAGTGCGTACATTGCAATGATGCACAACCCCGACCACATCTGTAACGTTTCCAATCTATTTCAGTCAAATTTCTTTATACTCTTGGCAGTTCCCCGCACAGTAGGTCGATGATAACGACCAAGATCACCTCGTAATGCACGAAAAGTGTCGAAAAGTGTAGTAAGTTGTAACTATTTTTACGCGTTTTTCGGTTGTTAAACGATCCATATTCGTAAATGGCAAATCTTTCACTAAATAAATGACACTTCAAATGACAGATATTTAACAGCTGACAGCCTCGTGAGGACGGCGGTTTTAAAATTACTAAATGAATAACGCTATATTAACGCGTGATTAACTTAGTTTCTTTTTCTATGGACATCTTGATGCGGGAATTTGTTTCCACTTACAATAAAATAAACTAGAATGAATCCTTTTTCGGAGGTATTGGAATACAGAATGCATTTTTTAAGAAAATTGGTCGATAAGTGTGAAGAGACCGATACTATAATACAATAGAAATACTATAATCCGAACGACTAAAGCTATCAAGAATGCTAGAAATAATCATCGCGTAGAAATAATAATAATCGCGAAAACTCTTCTTTTTGGTGCAAGAATTAAAGCCCCAGGACGCCAACCAGAAGCTCGACTTAGTAAATCACATAATTGGGCGCTTTTCAATATTTACCAACAACTTGTATTTAGATGAAGTTAATTTTTATCTTAATGGATAAAACTGACGCTACTGGATTGCAATACACCTTAAAGGCAAACAACAGAAACCATTTTTATTTGCCGAAATTGACCGTATGAGCTGCAATTGAAAAGATGAGCTGCGTTTTCGGTATTTTTTCCAACATTTTCACCGATTTTTATATGACAATAAGTCTCTACACCATTCACGTCAACATAAGTCGTCTTCTCTCTAAAGAAAATTTGAAGTTCTTCAGTATTTCTTTATAAAAAATTATAAAAATTATATAAATAATGATGGTTCTTTCTAGTACGACGACGGTCCCAAAACTAGCCGACCTGACGTATATTCGACGTATGTATAGTGTGAAAAAAATTATTTTGGTAAAAAGTGACAACCCTGTAAAATAAATGTTTTAACTTTCAAGTTTACAATTTTTATTTAAACCATCACAAGTAAACTATCTCAGTGAATTTGTAAACATTGCAAAAATTGGTCACCGTTATGTAATTCAATACTTTCATTTGAAAGGTCTCTGTTCAACCAATATTAAAGCCGAGCTAAATTCTACTCTAGGGAAGTCTGCTCTTTCCTTTATAACTATAATGTATTAAGTAGCAGAGTTTAAACGAGGCCGTCCGAGCTGCCAAGTCTAGCACCGTAGTGGTCGACCAATTAAGGTGTTCACGCCAGAAACGGTTAAGAAAATCCACAAAATGGTATTGGATGATCGTTGGCTGAGGGTGAAGCTCAAATTATAACCATTTCAAAAAATGCTATACATCGTATATTGACCGATGATTTGAAGATGAGAAAGCTATGCGCAAAATGGTTGTCGCGCTTGCTTTCAATAGAGCAAAAACAGTGCTGCGAAGATATCTTAGTAGTGTGTTTGGAGATCCTTCACCGCAATAAAACTGAATTTTTGCGTTGATTTATAACCATGGGAAATCAAGGGCACGATCAAAGCAGTGGACTGGAATGGCAGAGTCGTGTCCAAAAAAGGCACAGGAAGAAAACGGTTTCATTTGCGGGCAAGGTCATGGTGTCTGTTTTTTTTTTTTTAGAAAGTAAAAACCATCAGTTGCGAATAGCATGCTAATTTACATTACGCTTATATTTACTTTGTTTTAAAGAATACGGCGGATGGGGGAAAATCTCTATGACAATCATTCACTTGATTACTGGATTTCTCAAAGAGCCCCCGACTTTCTACCTTATAGAAAGTATTCCCTGGTAAAGCTAACGGACTTCCTGAGGATAGCTCATGTGGGAAGGCGACTAAAATACAGAATTTGTCATTAGCAATTCCAACACTGGGCAGACTTGCTGTGGCCTAACAAGACGCTCATCAAAAATAAAAGTCATTAGAAGACGCTAGAGAAAGGAAACAATGGAACCTTCCATGTTGATGATCCCTACAAATATTATAAGGATCATGATTTATTATAAGGACATGCACTTGAAATCCAGACTCCTTACAGAGAAGATACGCCTATCAGATTAAGACAAATTTTAGTTTAGACAGACAACTTATTTTGGACATGATAAAAATCAAGTTGCTTGAGAAACCCTGATAAAATATACATCAGGAAGAGGGTTTGCCAGTCATTGAGAGGGAGTCTTCGAAGTCAGTTCGATGATAGCAAAACCAAGCTATTTGTTCCGACGATCAAAGTATTTACTCGTTCGAGACGATGCACAAAAGTCGGTATCTCCAATTTGGAGAAGAAAAATACATCGTTCAGAAATGGACAGTACAAAAATTCCATCATTTTAACGTGATTCTCTGCTTGAAATTTTGATTTTAACTATTGCAGAGAAGAAGTTTCATCAAGACAATGCTTCAGTTGACACATTCACTATTGCGATGGTAAAAATAATGAATTAAAGTTAGAATTGCTTCATCACGCACCTTTTTCGCCAGGTTCAACTCCGTCGGCTTATTTTCTATTTCCAAACTTGAAAACATGGCTCGGTGGTAAAAGATTTGTCAGCAATGATGTGGATGGTACATGGCTATTTAAAGAAGTTGTACAGTTCTTACTATGAACGGGATATAGAAACTATTCAATATCGCGGGAAAAAATGTATCGATCTAAAAGGAGATTATGTTGAAAATGAAGAAAATTTTCCCAACTTTTTTGTGTCTTCTTTGTTAGGTCGTCTAGTTTTAGGACCGCTTTCGTAAATTCACAGCAACAAAAACAGGTATATTTGTGCCAAATTTCAATTTCCTAGTTCTAGCGATCCCTACCCCTATCGCGCTTTAAACAGACACGAAGAAGATCAAATATGTTTTTGCAACGATCAGATGTTTATTGGTAGTTATTATAAACGGAATGACAAAATTAGAAAATAGAGCCCAAAAAGTTATTCATTTTCATTATTTCACTAAAGTTTACGAATTAGAGTCACCCTAATGCCGTTTACTTCTAAAGCACCATTACAGTTACTGTACTTCTTACCACACGACGTTGTAGTCGTTTTGCAGTATAGAAACGTGTTTTTACTTAATTCCTCCAATTAAAAACAAACTTTTCCATGAAAATCTTCAAAGACGATTTCTCAGCACTATTTTTCACCCTCATTTATAAGACATTAACCTCAAAAGCAGAGTCCAAATATTTATCACACATCATCAGTTTTTCCTTGTTATTTTATGTGCTCCATCTTCTTCGTAAGCATTTCATATGGACGGGAAAAAGACGACGAAGGAGAAAAAAGAATTACCCATTATTAGATGGTCATAAATTCTAAAGTAATTGAATTAATAAAATGTACTCGTACATATGTGTGGGTGTACATATGTACATAAACACAAAAACAGAAAATACATCGAAATTGGTAAAGCATTAGGGATCTAAAAAGGAACCGGTTTTAAAAACAAAAGATCAATTTGAAATACAAGAAACTTAGTTTGGAAACGAATCAGCTATCAGAAAGAGTTATTTTCAGAGAAAAAATTTATTATCAAAAATTTTTGATAAAAAGTAATTCAAATCTAAAGCTGCATTTCGTAAACATGTGGTTGAACCGGGCACCTTCACGAAAGCTTAGTGTCGTTTCAGTCTTGATATGGTAAAGTAAATTAGGATTTTGTTTCTGATTCGTATTCGAAACAACAACTCACTCGATGCATTTATTCGTGTAATCGTAAACAGAAACCTACGTTTATTCTGTTTCTCCATCGAAACATAATGAAATAGATATTTCAATTCAAACACCTGAAACAGAAATATAGTCTGAATTAGATCTGAAACTGTCTGTAGTTCCGTTTCTTGACGGAGGAAAAGTCCTCGTGCCAAACTACGAAAGGTACGAAAAAAAATTTCTGAATTTGTTGAAATACAACAAATATATTTTAAATGAAATACTACCAAAACGTTTCATAAACTGAATCAGAATCATAACTGTTTCTACTTTCGTTTCGACTGTAAGAATTAAAATCCAAATTGTTTATAATTTCGTTTTAGGTGTATGGAACAGAAACATATTTCAATGCAATTTTGATTCGTTTGTCGAAATCAGAATAAAATCTTAGCAAATTTTTGATTATGATTCCATAAACTGAAACAAATCAAAACTATTTTCGAATTTCATTTCGTTTCGGTGATGGTACCTCAGTTGAACAAAAAAAATCCCAGAATATATAACAAACTTAATGCATACGAAAATGTATGAAAGGCGTCGAAAAGTGACAGAAATTCCAATTATCGTCTAGGTGAATGACTATGAAGCTGTTGGGTTAGTCCGGCGTTTGTTTATATTTTGGGTAGGTGTTTTTTTTTCTCCTTTTTCAGGTTTTTTCGAAACAGACTTTTATTATTAATTCTTCTATTTTCTAACTTTTGTGACCGACATTGACGAAGCCTGCTGATGAGTCCTTTGGCTGGGGCGAAAGCGCTCCGGGCTGCCATATTTCGAGCCCTATACGGGTTCTGACACCTGGACTATAAGACGCTATATTTAGGTATAGAACTTTTAAATTTGTTTTGATTTTATTGTTGTTTTAGTTATTATTTTCAGCTTTATTCTTTCTGGAGGATCTATTTATGTTTTTCGCTAAACTGATTTCGCTAATTTCGCTCAGGTTTTAATTTTGATTTTGCTACTTTCCCTGTTTCTAATTCTGATTTTGCTATTCAATTTGATTTCGCTGACTTCACTTTGTCGTTCTAATATTTGCTAATTGATTTTCACTGATTTGATTTGCTAATTTTCACTTTATTTCTAATTCTGATTTTGCTATTCAATTCGATCTTGCCACTTTACTTCACTTTGTCGTTCTAATTTTGGTAATAGATTTTGTCTTTGTCGAATATCCTGATTCAATTTATTTTCACTGATTTGATTTGCTAATTTTCACTTTATTTCTAATTCTGATTTTACTATGCAATTCGATCTAGCCACTTTACTCAACTTCACTTTGTCGTTCTAATTTTGGTAATAGATTTTGTCTTTGTCGAATCTCCTGATTCACCACAGCTCGATTCGTTATTTGGTCATTGATGTGTACCGGCCCTCCCTAGTTTAGGTCTTTACGGGGTGGACCATGTGGGAATTTTTTTGTTTTATGTAGTGGATTTTTCCATTGCTATGCTTCACTATGTTGCCCTCTGGGGACATTCAGGGGTAAGCTCTTATTGCCTTGCGGGGATATTTGCTCATTATTCAGGTTATCGTTTGTCTTGCATACGGTGATGTTTTTATTGATCGGTGCGGTGATATTTAATTGATCTGAGTGTTGGTTGCTGTCGCAAAAATTTTTGGGATATGTTTGTTCGCCGTATTTGCTTTGATTGGACGATTTGGATGTTGAATTGCTATTGTGGTCTGCTGAATTTTGATACACTATGCCGTGTGAGCTCTCTGACAATCATTCACTTGATTGTTGGATTTCCCAAGGAGCCCCCGACTTCCCACCTTAGGGAAAGTATTCCCTGGTAAAGCTAACGGACATCCACCTGAAGCTAGCTCATGTGAAAAGGCTACAAAAACACAGCTTTTACGTCAGAATTTGTCGTTAGCAATTCCAACACTAGGCTGACTTGCTGTGGCCTAACAAAACGCTCATCAAAAATAACAGTCATTATGAAAACGCTAGAGAAAGGAAACAAGTGAAACCTCCTAATGTTGAAGATCCCTACAAACATTATAAGGACCATGATTTATTATAAGGACATGCACTTGAAATCCGCACTCTTTACAGAGAAGTTACGCCTATCAGATTAAGACAAATTTAAGTTTAGACAGACAATTTACTTTTGGACATGATAAAAATCATGTTACATGCGAAACCCTGATGAAATATACATCATAATGGGGGTTTGCCAATCATTGAGAGGGAATCTTCGAAGTCAATTCGGTGACAGCAAACCCAATTTATTTGTTCCGACGATCAAAGTATTTACTCGTTCGAGACGATGCAAAAAATTTTGGTGTCTCCAATTTGGAGAAGGAAAATACTTCGTAAATTACATGGACAGTACAGAAATTCCGTCACTTTAGCGTGATTGTTTGCTTAAAATTTTGATTTTAACTATTTAAACTGATTGGTTGTACAATTTTTATATCCCTTTCAACCAAATTATATCTCTAATTTAAGGTCTACGTCGAAAGGCAAGTTTTGACTGACAAGTCCCATGATTATGACATCAACCATCTGAGTTGAGTGGTGGTAAAATTTTTACCCCATTTCGCGAATTGTAATTTCAAGCAAGTCCAGGAGTCAATCATCTACATTTCGTATACCATATTTCAGCATTCAACCATTTGACTACTGCGACGATATCATATTTGTTCCATTTCTATCGATTTAGTATCCAAAAATTCGCATTTTGAAAAATACCACCTCAATAATGCATTTGTCGAAATGAGAGTTCGCCTGGCAATTTGCATGTATCTGACAATCCTTCCATTTGATTTTCCAACATTTTGATTTTTAAAAATCGCATTTTATTTGATACATGGATCTTTTCTCGTTAAGTGTCTAACTACCGCTTGGTTTGGACAAGAAAATGGTGAAAAAGGGGACAAAATTTTAAATTTGACTTACTAAAGCCGTGGTTACTATTATATTCTACTATTATATTATATTATATTATCAAAGGAAAAGAAAATTCGGGTGTAAATTGTTTGTACTTTTCTAACAATATTTCTGCAATTACGAAGCGAATTTGAATGACTCTTATTGCGATAGAAGTGTAAATTCTTCTCCAAATCAGGGTGCACAAGGTCTCATTAGCGAGTGCTATATTAAAAAAAAAATTCCACCATCCGTGTTGTTTCTTCAACTCGCATATTCACCAAATTTAGTTCCTTGCGACTATTTTCTAATTCCCAACGTTGAAAAACTATTGATAGAACATTTAGCACCATAAATTAACTATTCGATACCAACGTTTATTTCACTTGAAATAATCATATAAATCGGACAGCTTAAAAACATGATAGAATCAATAACTCAAATGTACAGCAGAGTTCCAAGCTGATCGGAAATTTTCAGCAGCGGAGGTTTGACATACTTGGGTTATCTAATAGCTTATACTTAAACTTATGATTAAACTTATACTTTAAACTTAAGGAATTGTCAAAAAAATTAAAAAAATAAAATATACGAGTATGCAAACAAAAAACCGACTGTACCAGGCGTTGGTTCTCCCTGTCTTGTTACATGGAGCAGAATCCTGGGTTATGACGCAAGCGGATGAATCAGTACTGACAGTTTTCGAGAGGAAAATACGCCAGAAAATATATGGACCCATCATCGTGGAGAGTACCGGCATCGCATGAGCAATGAGTTGTATGAGCTACATGTATGCCAACATCGACGTGGTCAAACGCACCGAAAGTTTTCGACAACGAACTCGATGGACGGCGCAGAAGAGGGCGACCAAAACTCTGTTGAAAGGATTAGGCTTCTGATATACAGGGTGGCGCAATAGAACGTGCATATTTAAAAAATAGATTAAAAAATAAATACAAAAGGTATGGTTAAAATAAATCTAAGGCATTGGAGAGTAATAAATGGAGCTTATTTTTTAAAAATAACATCACCTAAATGGTGAACCTCTCTACGACGGCACTCCTCTAACCGCAAACGAAAATTATTGAAAACTTTCTTCAGTAATACTGGTGTAATGGCTGCCATTTCACCACGGATATTCTCCTTGAGCTGAACGATGTTTCTTGGATTATCACTGTAAACTTTGTGTTTGAGGTATCCCCACAAAAAAAGTCAAGAGGCGTCAAGTCTGGACTACGTGGGGCCATGGGATATCACCTCTTTTCGAAATCAGTCTGCCAGGGAACATCTGCTTCACCACCGCCATGGAGTCATTTGATGTGTGACAGGTAGCTCCATCTTGTTGGAACCAAGTTCTGGAATTCACTATTCTTGAACTTTTAATTTCTGGACCCAAAAATCCGTCCAACATCTCAACATAGCGTTCCGTATTAACCGTGATGTTTTGGTCCCGCGCATTTCGAAGAAAAAAGGACCAATTATTCCTCTGCCAGAGATTGCTGCCCATACTGGCACTTTAGGACTATGCAATGGTTTCTGGTGTTTGATTCTGGGATTTTCACTGTTCCAGTAACGACAATTTTGACGGTTTACGAACCCATTCATAAGGAAATGAGCCTCGTCAGAGAAAAAGATATTGTCAAAATTGGAAAATCGATTAAGCATTTCATTAGCAAATGCGAGCCTTGCTATGAAGTCTGACTCTTTCAATTCATAGCGACTAAAACTCCATGAGCCCGCCAACCCAACGATGTATTGATATTTTTTGCTGCATTTCAAAAAAATGCAATTTTGTCACAATGTTCTTTCAATAATTTAAAAATTTTTTTCTGTGTAATAATTCAAAAAACATTTGTGTGAGAAAAATCTTTCGTTCCTACATGTTTATAAGTTTATACGAAAATATTTTTCCATATGAAAAGTGCTTATGAATATACTTTGCTAAAGAAGAAGTTGATGACCAACCATGGCGCAATGGTTAGCACACGCGACGATCGCTCACATGATTGTAGGTTCAACCCCGCACACAGCCACCTATCATTATTTGAGCGGCGGTCACCTCAAAGTGTCTGAAGAACACTTCTAGTAATCGAGTAATCGACAAGTCTGGTAAATGTTTTTTAAGCAATGACAATTGAAATCGTCGTAAACTGTGAGTCCCGTTGAGTGAATCGAAAAGCAGAATGCGCGTAAGCTCGCTAAACGTGAAAAACTATCGGTTATGGAATGCAAGAAGGGAATTTGTTTTTTGTTTTTTTTTTTTTTGTATGAAAGGCCTGCAAAGACACTTTTCTATATGAAAATTGCCAATAAAGGAACTTTTTTACATGAAATGTTCCTACGAAGACAATTTTTTGTATGAAAAGCTCCTATAAGTATAATTTTCTACACATGAGGAATCAACAAAGAAATATTTATGATAGTTAAACTGTCTATGATGTATTTACCCGTATTCTTTTTTATATGTAAACCAATTTCTCCCAATAAAATCGTCAGAGTTAGGCTGGTCGTCGAAAACTGGCGGCACGTTTTGTGCGAATGTCCTTTATATGTAGATGTAAGGGACCTCCAGGGATTAGCGATAACTAGGTCGGGGTATTACTGAATAGTCAGCAGCATACTCTCTACCCAGGGTGTTTTGGCTAGAGCAATGGCATTTGCTTCCAGAGCGTCTGCTCGGCGTAGGGCTACTACGACGTAGTTGTGGGAAGTGGGTCTGCTGACCTTTTCAAGGCAGTCTGACCTAAGGGTTGAACGGCTGTGGGACTGTTCGGTTCATGCTGATCCCACAATCCCGTTCAGCTTGATAGTCGGAAGCTGTTGCTCGTGTGCAGGTGCACCAGTCGCTGGACCGCAAGGGGTTGAAACTGGGAGTAGGCTACAGAGCTACAGAGCTTGACCAGAGGATATGTCTGGTACCGGGGGTGGTAGAGATACACACGAGCAGGTCTCGGGTTCGTGTCCCGTCATCTGCATCTTTTTGATCTCTGGCCGGGTACGGGCAGGCATGGGTTGTTCCTATGTCTATATTTCATGGTTGTCGTTCACCGTCGCCGAACGGAAGGGGTTTGGAGTTTTGCTCGTCTCCTACTGGTGAGGGTACAGCATCCTTGGAATCCAATATCGACTATTCCATCTGCCTGGGGTCTCCGTGTCTGCAGGTATGTAAAAATGTCCAGTTTATACTCTTTTGCCACAGGGCGACCAATCACGTGAAGTATGGTGTATAAATCACAACTTGATAGTAGCGTTGCTTTTTGCTTTGCTACATAGCTCTAACAGGTGAGTTTGGCCGGTAGCATCGAGATCAGCAGATTCCAGGACCGAGTTCTCGCCTGGTCCTTTGGTGTAGAACCTCTAGTGGGAGCATCACGCGCGTTGTGGTTGATGCCAAAATCGCTGATAGAAACTTTGTGCTCGAATGTGAAATTGCATTGCAACCGGGTGCTACAGACCCATAGAGTAGCAGAAGTGGAAGGATAAGCCTCACCTTCGCCAATGGGGATTATGTTCCATAACAGCATAATCAATTTGGTATCCCCTGGCTGCGAAGAAAGGGTTGACAATTGCAGTAGTACCAAAATTGTCAGCCCCTTTTCCTAGATAGTCCAAGTTTTCTTGGCTATCCCAGGGGGGCGCTGGCAATGGCATTGTAATATATCCAATGTGTTGCACACCGTGGATAAGGCCTTCACGGCGAGACTCACGTGAAACTCTCGTGGACTTCTTAGCTTTTCCAACTACTTATTGTCTACCTCGCCTTGAATATGGTAGTTAATGAAACTGATCTATATTTTTAATGCAATGTACTGATATTTAAAAAGGCCATGTCTTTCCGTTTGCCAATATTATAAAAATTACTACAAATTGTGAATTTCTTATGAATTGAAAACCCGGTTAATAATTTTCGTTATTGATATCCCTACAAAGTATCCAAAGGACATACTTTTACATATGTAACCAGAGACGTCCACATACGTACATCCCAACTAAGAGTGAACAATATAAATAATCTACGTCTAGATATCGAAATGAGGCAAAAAAATAACAACGTACAATAAAAATTATACACTCTGTTGCACATGCCACAATTCACACAAAAATCACACTCAATACCAGAAGATGGCGATAAGCAAAAGTTGAAAGCACAAGAAAAAAAAAATGTTAAAAAAAAACTACAAAAGTAAAAGGAAACTGTAAACGAAAACACCTACGATGAGGTAAAACCTCGACTCTATGTAACAATAAGGAGTGGACCGTAGATGTACAAAAATATTTCTGTATATAGAAGAACAATTCCATATACTTGACCATACGCTAGAATGTACACCCATAAACTATGCCACGACATGGACACCCACCACATCACTTTTATGTACCGAAGAAAGAAATACATAAATAAGAAAAAAATGTATATAACTTTAATAAAAACTATGACATCATATTTATAGCAGCAGTTCCAATGGTGGCCATATAAATATCGTTGGTTGGCATGGGTGGGTGGAAGGACGAGTGGGGAGAAAATAGGACCATAGGATGAGTCTGAGTCTTAGTCTGATATTTGGAGCAATGGGGGAGAGATTGGGCAACGTAGGCGATATCATTGAAAGGGAGGTTAGGAGGAAAACATTGTTATGAAAAGTTCAAATAAACAACCGCTAAAGGAGAGAATATGACCAAGGCTATAATTTGTAGCGAATAAGAAAGAGAAGTGCAAATAAGTAACTTAACCCAGGGAATGGGATCGATATATCGACAAGGCAAAGACAGTATGACGTTGGTCTGATAACTGAATAGGGTGCATTAGAGGTGTTTCCTATCAGAAGAATAGCATGTCTTCTAAGTGCATTTGAACACATGAATGAAAAAAATTATAAGTTATAAATCGGTATCATCATAATTAATGCAGTGAATTTGTACGCATTTTTTCGTATCGAGTGATCTACTTTTAGGTAATTACAAAAAAAAAAAAAAAAACAAAAAAAATTACAAGAGCCAACAAAGTTTTGGACTGGAGCAACAAAATATCTTCCCTAGGAAAATTTGATGGGTGAATTTTCCCTATCACGTCAGGATTTCGAGATGAAAAAAAAATGTTTTTATTTGTTTTTTACATAAAAAAACCTTTAGTTTATTTAAAAATCAATGAATTTTCAAAAGTGAATTGCGTTACTTAAACGTCGTTTGGTGGCTACTCAGTTCTTTTCGGACACTATATTCTGCTTTTGTTTTTTTATATTGAATCCAGCAGCTTTTGTTAAACAGAAAAGAAATAACAATCGGTTTGGTGTTACTTGACTCTTTCCAAAATACTGGAATTGAAAAATGAAAATAGATCTTCTTGCCATTTGACCACTTGTATAAAACAGTTCTGCAACTATTGCAAAACATTGTTGGTGTCCACGGTTTGTTCAAGTTTCTGACAGCAAAACTAAAATAATGTAAATATGCATCTTTTAATGATTCTGATATTGCATATCCTTTTTTCCAACCAAATATTCACCACACATAAAGCAAAAACAGTTTTAATCAAAAGCACACGATCTCCCTGACATGCTTAAATGCTACCATTATGAAGGGCTTCTGCGAAATTAATAAGTATTGACTGTTTTACAGTATTGCCAGCATGCCATAAAGAATGAACAAGATATGATAGCCCAATTTTTATGCCAGATTAGAATTCAGTGCAATCAGATTAGTTAAAAAACATGTTTCGTTTTTGCAGTCAATTTTTTTACAAAATTTGTAGACCAGTGTTATCGAATAAATTTTATTATCATACAAAGAAATCAGAGATCGTCACCGGAATTAAATCAAATCTGAAAATCATAAATATACAAAAAATTTTATTCTAATTCCGATAACCGAATCAAAATTACATTGAATTTGGTTTCCATTTCATAAATCCAAATCGAAATTACAAACAATTTTGATTTTGTTCAATAGAAGCGAAACGAAATTTGAAACAATTTGGATTCTAACTCCGTTTGTGAAATGTTTTGATTGTACTTCATTTCAAATTTCAAGAGCCTGGTATCTTCAATTTAGAAAATAAATTATTTCAATTTTTATTTACCACTAGCCGACCCGGCAAACGTTGCTTTGCCTTCAAATTTTATTTTTATTGGAAATGTTTCAATGTTAAACAAAATTCTGTTTAAATACCGTTAGCAGGAGCAGAAATATTGGATATTTAATTTATGGTTTGTATGGGAGGTACCACGCCCCATTGTCCAATCCCGCCCATATTTGCAGTAGCACTTAAGATATGTACACCAAACCTAGGCACCAAATTTTGTTCAAATACCATAAGCAGGAGCAGAAATAATTGATTTTTAATTTTTTGTTTGTATGGGAGGTACCACGCCCCTTTGTCCAATTGGACCGAATTGTAAATCTAAACCATCCCGGGCACCACCCAGACGCATATACAACAACTTATGCAAAGCGGTCCAGCCGTTCTGGAGTTTTAAGCATAGGAACAAACCACGATTCATTTTTATATATATAGATTTTTATTTACCCTTCACAGTTTGGTGCCAGGCCTTTTTCTCTGCCAAAGAAACGAAATTACATTTGATTTCAGTTTTGATTTATATTAAGAAACGAAACTACATAATGCTATATTTTCATTTCTGATTCTCAAATCAAAATATATGTTTCATTACGTTTCGACAGAGATATACAATGAAGTTGGATTTCTAACTTCATTACATATAAAATACGTATCAATTTACGAAATTTATGAAATGTCGTTTAAAATATGGAACAGAAACTAAATTCAAACCCGAAGTAAAGCTGAACTTTCGTAAAGTTCCCTGAAAAAGAACAATTCTTTACACTCATTTTCGTAAAGATTATTTCTTTCAATTTCTGATCACTTTTTCGAGCATTTCGAATAGTATTTGGCGAATGACGCGAGTAATTTTAACCAATTTCTCAATCAAAGAAGACTTCTCCATCTAGGCTTTGGATTTTACGTAGCCCCAAA
>JAHXMU010000130.1:2709012-2726100 GCA_019455685.1 Philornis downsi | reverse complement strand
GGGGGGGTATGTGCCTTTGCGATGTCTTTGTGTTGGGCACTGCTTGTATCTAACAGCATATTCCTTAAGAGGGCGCAACTAACCAGCCCGAATCAGTTGTTGATTGTACAGCTAACCAAGTTAAAAATTTTATTTTAGCATTAATATCTTCCACAACAATCCGGACATTCCAAGTTTCGTCAACATTTGCAACTTTATAGCTAAACGCGAGACCAGCTGATTGGATATTACGCCGCTCACACTAGCCGATCTATCAAAAACAATAGAAATCACCGTTGGTTTCTGGTGCAACGGATATATGAGCACGATGAACTTAATTCACCATTAGTGTATTCTGGATCCCCCATGTTCTAAGAACTTTCCCTCATATTAGTAAAAAAATTAAACTCCTTTGCATTCCATGAATTTTATATGGGAAAGCACCAATTGTGCTACAATATGAAATTCAAATAATAATAATTCAAAGTATAGATCGTAAATGACCTCCGCTCTCATTCACGCATATGAGGCACTTGATCAGAAAATTATTCATTGTGGCCTGAAGGGTTGAAGTTGGGATTGCCTCAATTATTGTTTTAATGGACTGCTTTAACTAAGTCAAATTCCTTGGTTTCGTTTTGTACACCTCTTGCTTGACAGTCAGGTCAGATGATCTTGGTGGCCAGCGGAAAGTGGAGTTTCTGGATGTTAATTTGTTTGGGAATTTTCGTTGGAGCTCTGCCATATCTGGACTGACTAAGTGTGCAGTTGCTCCATCTCCATCCATCTTCGAATGCTGTTGAAACGAAGACGTTTTCGGCGGACCTTCAAGATCTTTAAATAACGGTCTCCATTGGCAGTTGACAGTAGCACGGGCAGAGTTTTCAATATCAAAAACCGGTTCTATCTGAAATCTTATAATGATATTCACAAAAAAATATTTATTGCCGATGCACAGTGGTTCATTTTGCCAAAATCGAGCTTCGAGTAATATGGTTAGCCAAAAATTGTAATACCTTTCAATTAAGTACTGATTGAAGTAAAGACTTCTGAAATGTCATTCCTTTTGAAGATAAAATTTAACTTGTACAACTCGTCAAAACTGAGCGATTTTGAAGAAAATTAAAAAATTACAAAAAATTCAATACTGAAGCAAAGTTAAAGTAGTTTTTTTAAAATCGAATACGTAGAACGTAGAACCATTAAAACAATAATTGAGGCCTTCAGGCCGCAGTGAATAATTTTCTGTTAAGAGGTGTCGCTTATGCGTGAATGAGCATGGAGGTCATTCACTGTCTATCATCTTCAAAACCAAATAGTTATATAAAATAATATTGAATTTTCTACACAGTTATTTGAATTTCTTGTTGTATTGCAGTTGGTATGCAACTCTGTATTTTGGAAAGGAGTCATTTCACTCACTTTTAGAACCTTTCGCTTTTTAGCGATTAACGTAACGTATAAAACGATTCATTTAATGCGTGTCCACTGTGCTGTGTCATAAATTCAATTAATCGTTAAGGAAAATGCAATACCTTCAATGTGACGGACGTATTGAATGACGATGGGAAACTCTGCCATAAACAGTATGATTTCTATTCCTTTGACTGTCTGAGTATTTTCAACAATTATTGTTTACCCACAAGTTATATTTTTTTTTTATTTATATTGAATAATTGCACCTTTTTCATTAATTTCTTATGGCCTTTTCAATAAATCCGCTCACAGCATAAACGTTGGTATAAACTTCAGGATACAACCCATCGGCACACTTGGCATCCCAACACAGATATGTATGCAAGAATTATATTTGAACTTATGAGCGTCAACGAAAATCCTTTCTTTGGTCATGAAATTGAGAATTTGTCAAACAAAGAACGATTTTAATATGTTAAGACTGGAAAATCTGAATTATGCATTCAGAAAGTAAACTGAAGAGTATTATAAAAACTTTCATATACTGAACAATTTCTGGGACGCAATTCTGAAATGATGGAATTCTATTAACACCCAATTTATACATTTCGGATGTTATAAATAACACATAAGTAAAATTTGAAAGATGTGAAAGATCGTCTATGTACACGTATATCGTTAATGACATATAAATGTACGTATGTATGTATACAAGGTGTAGTAAAAAGATTCCATTATTTTCCCAATGGTTAGTTTTACGAATCTACGATATGTATCGCGTCGTTAGAAAGACAAGATTTCGTACTCAAAAAACTACTCAGGTAGTTTTGCGATTGCTTGATTCAGTCTTCTTTGATGATGACTTATCAAAGGTGGACACCATCAAACAAAAAATTCGCCATATTTTGCAGTTGTCCTTCGATAAAGGCAGAAACGCAAGCAAGACGCTTGCTTCATGCTCTGGAAGCCCAATTATCGAAAATGTAAATAGAATGACGGAAGTCGTTAAGTCCGACCGCCAGGTAAACTCTGTTTCCATTACCCAAGAGCTAAACTTTGAGCAATAAACCCATTTGGTATCACTCGAATAAGAATGGATACGAAAAGAAGCTCGATGTAGGGGTGTCACGCGAGTTAAGGCAAAAACAAAATCTTCGAAGACCCATTAACAAAATTCATCCATTCATTTCTGAAGCTGATAGTGACTGGTGAAAAGTGAGTCACTTATGACAACGTCAAGCAAATACTGTCATAATCGAATAGCGGAGAACTGATAAAAATGTCGGCAAAGCCAGGCTTGGCAGTTGCGAAGCTTTTGCTGTGAATTTGCTGTCATTGGCATAATCTACTATGAGCTAGTCGTTAGGACAATACCAGGCCATACACATCGATAGTGACTATCAAGAAGCCCTGGGAGCGTAGCTGGCTGGCTCGGCTTAGCTCTAACCGGTTGCTAATCCAAATCTTTTATGGCATCAATGGCATCGTAATAATTTAATGTGATCAATCTGATTTCTCGTGTTATTATCAGGAGGTAACCGAGTTACTGTATGGACATCTTTGTGTGGAAATCTGTTTCCATTTACTACTATATTCCCCGACATGGAAAAAGGAAACCGTCTACGTTTTTACTATGCAGACAGTATTTTTCTAAGGACTAAGAATATCCCTTCCAAACATTTATCTGTCGTCTCACTGCCTGGGTCTTCTGTCGCTTTGGTGCTGATTATTGCTTCAACTATCTGTTCAGCTAAATTTGCAATTTGTGTTTACTAAGCAGTTAAAATGACGTCTCTGAAGTAAAATTATTCGTCAGGAATTTTAGCTTTGACGCTATCATGACATCATGTTCAGAAAAGCTGTATTAATGGGATTACATTTGAGAATCATTTTAACTCCCCACCCTAATGGGTGCTAACTCCAATTAAAAGAATATTTCGAACGTAACGTAAATTCTTCTATATTACGTACTTAGAGATATATCGGAAGAACTTGAAGTAAGTTTTATACTAGTGAGCCTATTTAAAGGTTGCCTAAAATGACCACTTTTGTACAAATTCTGAAACTTAAAATCCACCACTTGTGGCAACGACCTGAGAGTACGTCCAGCACTTGGTACCCCAAGGATACTCTATAGCCACAGGCTGGAACACGGATGTTGATGTACTCTTCCATGGTGAGCGGTTTTGTACAACCTATACCGATTTGCTCGCAACTATGGGCAACAGGAAAATTTATTCAAGTATGCGGATGGGGCAGATTAGCTTAAGGCGGTCAGAGTTCGGTCAATTTACGTACCGTTTTCCAACCGATGAAGAGTGTCTTCGTAAGAATTATTACACCACCTATATGAGCAACGCCAAGAAATGTGCTTTATCAGCGGGTCAAGTTTCCTGCCAGGGTAATTCTAGCAGTTTTGGCGTTTATAATGGAGAGTTGTACGGAGTTGTTTCTATTGGTCGGGGTTGTGCAAATCCAAGTTATCCTGATATCTACACTAGTGTATACTCGTACACTGTGCGTAATTTAGTTTTCAATGCTGTGCAATGTTGTGAAATCAAGACAAAGTTTCGTAAACTGATTACATTTTTACATAAGTATTTTAATGGAAATATAAAATCGGACAAAAAATAAGAAAACTGCCTTTATGATGAATGTTTGTGAACAACAAATATTGCTGCCACAGTTATTTTCTCTTAGGCAAGATATCGATATTTTCTTCATGTATCCTTATAGTGTCAAGATTTACTAATTTACTAATCCATGTATTTTTTGTTTTCTTTCAGGTAAGTTACCTTTGTTTTCATTGATATACCTACTCAATATTTTGGTAAGTTAACAAGACACTTTTTGACAGTTAATTTTTTCTGCTAAGATCTAAATAATGTTCAAAAATGTCGAAATTCGTACTAAAAACCTGGTTATTTTAAAATATTGCAAGTTTTCGTATGTTTCACTTTAATTTGAGAGTACTTTCTGAATGAAGGACTTACGAGTATTTTAATTCAACACTGAAAAGGAAAAATTTATGTAGATTTTACCAACAACTATTTGAGTACCATGTAGAATGGAGGGTCGAAGTTATCACTATCAGTATTCTAGCTTGGATTTGTCTACTTATTTATTCAGTCTGCTGACTGTCACATACAATTAATTTTTTTTTATTATAACAAATATAAATTCGCCTGCATCAGCTCAGTGAATCTACTAGTCAACGTCAATTCCAGATATCAATTTGAGAAACTTACTAATTTTATCGATTACTCGATTACTTTTAATACGATATCTAATACACTGCACTACACTACGACTTGAACTGAGGAATGTTAATTTCTACTGAGTCTATCAGTTGTAGCAAAAAAAAAGTGGAAGAGTTCAAACATCATCAACAACATTTCCTACGAAATGAAAAAAAAGAGACTGGTTTCTAGGTCTAGGAAAGGTTTTGATTCTAAGAAAGACTGAATGTTTTTGGTAAAAATGTCTATTTGTCTATCTCTAACCTAGGGGGTTAACATTACCAGGTTTGACAAAAGCTTTCTAAATCACATTTTAAAAAAATAAGCAAAAGAAATTTTGCTTTTGGTCGAAATGGTCCGAGAACTTGAAATTTAAAAAAATTTTAGTTGTACAGGGTTATCCATTCTTTTTAATACCTGTCATTTGAAGTGTTACTTACTTACTGAAAAGTTTCCATTTACGAACATGGATCGTTTAACAACCGAAGAATGCCTAAAAATAGTTAAAATTTACTACAAAAGTGGTGATTTAAACGTGGGCACTTTTCGTGCATTACTGGGTGATTATGGTCGTCATAATCGATCTACTGTGCAAGGAATTGTTAAGATTATTAAGAAATTTGAAGAGACTGCAAGCGTTACAGATGTGGTCAGGCCTGAGCATCATCGCAATGTACGCACCGCTGAAAGTATCACTTCTGTTAGTGAAAGCGTGGCTAGTGGTGTTATTGAAAGTGTGACGGATAATCTGAATTTCAATTCAGAGCGCTATGGTCGTATTATAACCGACTTTTTTCGGCCTGCAAATGAAGATTATGAACTGGACGGTATGTGGTTTCAACAAGACGGTGACAAGAGCCGCACAACACGGCCGATTTGCAGAAAGTGTAATTTCATATCTTGGCGACATCAATTGGCCAACAAGATCATGCGATTTGACGCCATAGACTTTTTTTGTGGGGCTACGTCAAAGACCATGTTTACGCGGGTAATCCCCAGAGTATGCACCGTTTTGTTCGATAACTTGTTGCCATTTTGTTGGTAATTCCATTATGCCTCTCTCATAGAAACTATTGTATTTATCGGTAAAGACCGGAACAATCGATCAATGTACTCTGAGTCAACATTTTTCGACAGCAAAATTATTCGCTATAGAAAGGAAAATGCGCTAATCGGTTGCTCCCAGATTTGGACTACAAGCCATAAGAACCTTCCAACCAAGCCTCCCAAGCTTTTGGCGAGTCACTATCGGCACGTTATCCTAATGGAACACAATTCATCTCCTATTGAACGGGGTTGGCCGCTTCTGGGCAGCCGCTAGAATTACTTTCAAAGAAGTAATTCTATTTGGCTTGGATGAGGCTATATCAAAACATAGACATGGCCTATTTAAAATAGCATCCAACTTTTTCTAAAATTATAATTTGCAACCTAAATCAGAAAGGAATTTTGGTTCGGTCGATGTTTGAAAAATTATTTCCGTAAATATTATTCAATAACCACGCTCACAACTAATAAATTTGGTTGGCACCATCCGCATCTATCAAATATCAACTTTAATTGCTTTTAGTAACAATCAAATGGCGAAAATGTATGAAGAATTTCGAAAAAGATATAATTTTTCAGTAGTTGAATTTTAGACCAATTCTTCAAAGATCATTGCAAAAGCCCTTAACATGTACAAGTAAAAGCATTTGGATGATATCTTCGGGTGTTTATAAACTGTCAACGCACATTGTTTGTTACTAATGATTGCCCGGTACAGATTTTGAAAAAAGCCACAAATTGCTTTTATTAACATTCTTTTGGTTTTTTCTACTGAATCAATCTTGCCCATTTTTCCACGCTTTTAAGCAAAATAGTTAGTCTCTATCATGCTTTCGATAGTCATGCAGATGGAAGAAAGGATATCCTTTAATCAACTGAGAAGGCACAACATTGAATCCGGATGTGATGCATGTCTTTTTCTTATTTTCTTTAATGACCGATGAATTATTGCCTTCTCTTAGTAATAATTTGCGATATGAGTAAAGAATTACTGTTCTCTCCTTTATAGTGATTTTTCATTATAGGTAGGATGAGAAGACCTAGAGATTTTAGAAAGCAATAACAGGAATGGTGAAATAGAAAGGAAGAAATAATGCCTTTTGTCCTAACTTCTTTATCTAGCTTAGTATTTTGATAAAATATTTGCTAGATCCGAATACAAGTTTAATCAATACTATCTTTGAGATCATTGAATCGCTTTTTTATGAAGTATAATAAAAAAATCTATTATCTTTTCCATAAACGTCTTCAGTAACCTGTATTTTGCATTGTATAAGTACGATCGGATTAGGCTAGATGGCGTTAGAATGTTAAACTAGTGCGCGTCGAAGATGGACACCAACAAAGAGAAAATACGTCTTATTTTGCAGTTCCTCTCCCAATCAGAAGAAAGCGCAAGCCAGCTGTCTGAAAATGTGAATAACTGTTAGGATCCTGGTATGGCAAATTCCGATCATACGCAATTTTTCGTCGATTCCGTTCCGATAATTTTAATGTGAAAACTGCACCACGCTCTGGAAGACCAATTGTCAAAAATTTCTATAAAATAATGGAAGTCACTAAGTCCGATCGCCATTTAAGCACTATTTCGATTAGCCAGAGGCTCAGCAGTATTGCTTGAAACCCGGTTTAGAATTACCTGAATAACGCTGGATACAAAAAGAAGCTCAATGTATGAATGCCACGCGAGCTGACGCAGAAATACCTCATGGACCGAATTTCGCTTCTGAATTTCAACAAAAGTGGCCCATTTCTGAAGCGGTTAGTGATTGGTGACGAAAGGCGGGCAGCAAAGCGGAGGCTGCTGAGTTCGAAGATTCTGCTGTGTGTTTCGTAGAACTGGCAGGGAATCACCCACTGTGAGCAGCTCTCTTACTTTCAAACTTTTAATTCGGACCTGTTCTGTTAACAGCTGGACCGCCTATAGAAAGCAATCGCCATGAAACAGACAGCTTTTACCAATAAGAAAGGAATTGTCTTCCACTAGGACAACGTCACACCACCTACACCACTTTTGAAGATATTTCCATTATTCCTCTCCCCTCCCTCGACCAAGGTGAATGCATGTGAATTTCCCAACCAAGCTCCCGGAGTTTCTGGCGAATTACTGTCGGTGTGTGGAGTCTGGCGTTGGCCTGGTGGAAAACAATTGATCTTCCAATAGTTAAAGCTGGCTGCTTCAGGACGATTGCTTTCTTTAGACGGTTTAACTGTGAATGGTCTTTGGTTTTTTAAGTAATTCAAAATATTTGTACTGGTTTTGTAAATTAAAAAATAACATTAAAATTTTATTTGTGCACTAAACTTCATTCAATATTGCATGACCTTATCGATCCATTTGCGTACATAATTAATATTGGTATAAACACCAGGATACTTTTTGCTGCCACATTGACCGCCCCAAGACACAACACCACACAATTCATTATTAACTACACCTGGACCACCAGAGTCGCCTTGGCAGGCATCTTTTCTGCCCAAAGTGCCAGCACACATCGTGCTTTTGAAGATTTTATCGTGGCCAATACGTCTGGAGCATTCATCCCACGGGAATATTGGCATGAACACGGTACGAACTTGGTGCGAAGACTGACCTTTATCCGTAGTGTGACCCCAACCGGAAACTTGAATAGTTTCACCAGCTTTCCAACGTCTACTACACAAATTCAGCGGCTTGATATTCTTGCCGGTAAGCGCTTTGGCCAATTTGAACACAACAATATCGTGGTTTGGTGAAGGATTGTCGATGTCGTAGTTTGGATGTGTATAAGATGCAGCAATGGTGCTCTTTACTCCGGTTTCGTCATTGTAGGTGGCGCCGGCGACAATCACAATATCTTCGTAATGGCAAAACTTCAGACAATGGGCAGCCGAGATGACATGTCTGGGTGAGACCAAGGTCCCGCCACAGAAGAAATGATCTTCATAATCACGCAATTGTACCAAATAAGGAAGTTTATCAATGGTGGTCAATTGTCCGCCAACAATACGACCACCTTCCAAAGGAAACTCGTCGTCGGCAGTTGAACTTGCGATGAGTACAGCAGCTAAGCAGGCGATGAAGATATTCAGACCCTGAGTAGACATAGCAGGTTAGGTTCTATGTTCTCAACAAACTGAATTTAGCTAGATGATGAACGTAGGTTTTTATATAATTTTGAATTAGAAAATTCTGCGAACGTCAGAGACAGCGTATGTGGTACAATCATCATAAATAATATATAAATAATAAATTAATAATAATAAACAGAAAACAAAAATTTGTGTGCGCACATTTATCTTTGGTTTGCGGTTGTTTCGAAGTTATTTGCATATTATTGACGTATTGATTGAAATACTTAACAATTTGAAAGTTTTTAGTGGTAGAACATACATGACAAATAAAGGAGAAATAATTGAAAAGATGGCACTAATAAAATAAATAATATATTAAATTTACACCAGCCCCAGAAATGAAATACGAAATGTTTTTAGTGTTTCAAGTGGTCAACGCATTTAAAAAAAGAATCAAGGAGAATAATCCAAATGTTCACTGATTTTTTATAAAATAACACAGATTCAACTGAGGCAAAATGTTCGCTTGCATTCTTAAATTTGGTTTCTAGATATATTGCAGAAGAATGTGTTGTTTGCAGACAGTTCTGACGTAAAATGATAGATGATGAGAATGATAGATGAATGATAGATGATGTGCATGAATGGTAGATGATGAGAAAATACGGCTAACGTTTGCACTGAAAGAAAAATGTTACATATACCCATCAACCATGATCAAATTTGCTTCATCATCCTGATAAAGATGTTTGGATTTGCGCAAATTGTAACAGAAAGAATAATATTTTTGCCTCACACCAGCTCCAGAATAAAAATATGAAATTTTTTTTAAATAAAATAGTGAATGGTGAATTAGTTTATTAAGATAATCACAAAATCTGAGTAATTTTTTGTTATTGTTATTTTGTTATTTATATTGTTATTTTCTTCCTTTTCTTCAGTGTTGTGCATTCGGAGTTCTAGCGAAATCTCAGATAGTAAATAATGAATATTATTTGGAGAACTTATGGATTTAGCAGCTGAATAACGCGCGATTTTACAAGGATACAATGACATGACAATGAGTTTCAGGCCAAAAACTCCACAAAATATTATCGGACAACCACCATATTTACCTGACAGAGTTCTGGCTGGCTGGCTTTTTTCTCTTTCCAAAACTCAATCCGTCCATTTGCAGTCGGACAACTGAAGTCTTCCACAAAATGGATTTGAAAAACATATTTATTATTGGATCATTCGATGGTGGAAGTTTATCATTTCAGAAGGAAGTTTATCATTTCAGGAGTGTCCACGAAGACACTTTTCTACATGAAAACTAACCAAAGCCGCACTCCAAACGTCTTATTTACCAGATATTGACTCTTCCGATTACCACTTGGTCTGATCAATAACACATAACGTTTCAGATCATACAAAAAAACCAAAAATGTGGTAGATTACAGGATATTCTCAAAATACGAAGGTTTGAATCGACGCATTATTTCACTCCCAATAAATTATTTTGGCAACTGAAGGTTCGTTTTTCCATGTTATAGGCAATTTGTTCCAAATAAGTTATTTGAATGTTTATTGGAAACATTTGAAACGCATCAAGTCGTTAAATCTGCTAGAAAGTATAATAAAAAAATCTTTTTTTGACTTACTTTTTTTCCATATTAGAGAAAAATATTACAAAAATTTTCCAAATCAATGAATGATACCGTGAAGAAAATAACAAGAACAAAATGGCCGAGTTGATGATATTATTTTAATAAACTAATTCGCCATTCGCTATTTTATTTTATAAAAATTTCATATTTTTATTCTGGTAAAAATATTATTCATTCTGTGACAATTTGCACAAATCCAAATATTTTTATTAGGAGGACGAAGCAAATTTGATCATATATGATGCGTATTTGTAACATTTTTCTTTCAGTGTCAGCTTTTCAGTTATTTCTCCTTTATTTGCCATCCATGTTCTACCACTAAAACTTTCAAATTGTTAAGTATTTCAGCGTCAAAAATATTCAAATAATACTTACTATTTCAAAACAACCAGAAATTAAAGATAAAATGCGTACACACATTTCTTTTTTTTTGTTTTTTTTTTTTTTTTGTTTATTATTATTAATTTATTTATATCATTTATTAGTTATTATTTATTTTTTGTTATTATTGTACCATATACGCTATCTCTGGTGTTCGCTGGATTTACTACTTCAAAATTATAGAAAAACCGACGCTTATCCATCATAAGTCTAATTCAGTAGTTTGAGAACATAGAACTTAACCCACCATGTCTACTCAGTGCCTGAAAATCTTCATCGCCTGCTTAGCTGCAGTACTCATTGCCAGATCAACCGCCGATGAAGAGTTTCCTTTGAAAGGTGGTCGTATTGTTGGTGGTCAATTGACTACCATCGATAGAGTTCCTTATTTGGTGCAATTGCGTACTCATTGGGGTTTTTTCTTCTGTGGCGGAACCTTAGTCACACCCACACATGTCATCTCTGCGGCCCATTGTCTCAAGGGTACCCCATACTAAAGTATTATGATTGTCACCGGTGCCACCTACAATGACGAAATCTGAGTTAAGAGCACCATTGCTGCATCTTATTCACATCCAAACTAAGACATCGACAATCCTTCACCAAACCGCGATATGGTTGTGTTCAGATTGGCCAGACCGCTTACCGGCAAGAATATCAAGCCGTTGAATTTGTGTAGCAGACGTTGGAAAGCTGGTCAAACTGTTCAAGTTTCCGGCTGGGGCCACACTGTGGAGAATGGTCAGTTGTCGCATCATGTTCGTACCGTATTCGGGCCAGTGTTCTCGCGGTACGAGTGCTCCAAACGTTATGGCAATGGCTGGATTTGGAAATTGAAATATTATTAGTGGTTTTAAAACCGCCGCTCTGACAAGGCTGTCAGCTGTTAAATACCTGTCATCTGTAGTGTTATTTATTTACCGAAAGGTTTGTCATTTATGAGCAGACCATTTCTTTTTTTTTTTTGGATCAGACGATTTTTTATGGGGTTATGTCAAGCAAGTGGTGCGCAAACCGAAACTAAACATTTTGACTGAATTGATGCAGTCCATTGAAACAATAATTGAGGCGATGCCGCAGTGAACAATTTTCTGATCAGGTGTCACAAATGCGTGAATGAGCTGGAAGTAATTTACCGTCTATCATGTTCAAAACCAATTAGTTATATAAAAAAATTGAATTTGTTATGCAATAGAGAAAAATAAATGAAATACGTTGATTAAAAGTTATTGGAATTTCTTATTGTATTGGTGCACCACCCTTTAATACCATCGTCAAATGACTATAGCTAAAATCGCGAAAATTTGCTTGCTCTTAAAGATTAAGAGCGTGATAACATTGGAATTTTGCTACAATCCTACTTTTTGCGGGAACAAATAGGGAATAGAATATCATTATCCATAACAAACAGTAAAAGATCAATTCATATGAATGGAAGTGTCCATTCCCCCTGCAGTTTAGGTAGGAAAGTTGTAAGGCTTGGACCCAAGTCAAAAAGGTTATGGCATGCATTCTTCTGACAGCATAATGTATGTTTCGTACTTTAAGAAATAAGTAAAGTTAGAAAGGGAACACAATCGACCAGTCACAGTAAATAACTAAAGCTGAAATCACGGTGCGTGCGATATAAAATGTAATTTTTATCCATTACAAAGTAGGTGTTCGATAAGGAATTTTTCGAAATTCATACTTTCGGGGGAAAACTGGACAAAGAAAAGATAAGACAAACAGCGCCATCGCTAAACGTCTAAACCTATAATAGCAAAATTTTAGAGGGTAGAATGGAGATAACAAATGCTCGAAATCATAATCAAATTTGACATGATTAAAAATGACCAAAATGTTCGTTGCAATAGGAATGATCTCCGATAATAATGCTGGGAAAATGTCATTGTGGACTTACTGACATATAAAGTAGAACCATATCTCTGTTGTTTTTGTTTCCAAAATATTTTTCTCCCCTTTGGATAGGTATGAACATATCTTTATGGCTTTTTTGCATTAGTAAAATTAATGTATTGGAATTTAGAAATCGAATTTTTTGCATACTGTTTTCTGATTTGATATTACTTTCGAACTTGTGCTCCTATTCAAAGTTGAATTATATCCAATGCCACAGATACTATTATGTGATCTGGAAGAGAGATTTATTTTAGCGTACACTCTATTAGGGCTGAAAGGAAATCAAATTACTGTCCGATTTTCACAAACAAGATTTTATTTGGTCGCCTCTGATTGTTCAGTTATTTTTTATTTTTTGTCCGACTTTATATTTCCATTAAAATACTTATGTAAAACTGTAATCAGTTTAAACTTTTTCTTGATTTCTTCACTATCATGTACATGTTAACATCGCTTGCACAGCATTGAAAACTAAATTACGCACAGTGTACGAGTATACACTAGTGTAGATATCAGGATAACTTGGATTTGCACAACCCCGACCAATAGAAACAACTCCGTACAACTCTCCATTATAAACGCCAAAACTGCTAGAATTACCCTGGCAGGAAACTTGAGCCGCTGATAAACCACATTCCTTGGCGTCGCTCATATAGGTGGTGCAATAATTCTTACAAAGACACTCTTCATCGGTTGGAAAACGGTACGTAAATTGACCGAACTCTGACCGCCTTAATAAATTTGTTTAAATTTGCCTGTTGTCCATAGTTGTGAGCAAATGGGTATAGGTTGTACAAAACCGCTCACCATGGAAGAGTACATCAATATCCGTGTTTCAGCCTGTGGCTATAGAGTATCCTTGGCGTACCAAGTGCTGGACGTACTCTCAGGTCGTTGCCACAAGTGGTGGATTTTAAGTTTCAGAATTTGTACAAAAGTGGTCATTTTAGACAACCCTCAAATAGGCCTACTAGTATAAAACTTACTTCAAGTTCTTCCGATATATCTCTAAGTACGTAATATAGAAGAATTTACGTTACGTTCGAAATATTCTTTTAATTGGTGTTAGCACCCATTAGGGTGGGGAGTTAAAATGATTCTCAAATGTAATCCCAGTAATGCAGCTTTTCTGAACATGATGTCAAGATAGCGTCAAAGCTGACGAAAAATTGCAAATTTAGCTGAACAGATAGTTGAAGCAACAATCAGCACCAAAGCGACAGAACACCCAGGCAATGAGACGACAGATAAATGTTTGGAATGGATATTGTTAGTCCTTAGTAAACTACAGTCTGCATAGTAAAAACTTAGACGGTTTCCTTTTTCCATGTCGGGGAATATAGTAGTAAATGGAAACAGATTTCCACACAAAGATGTCCATACAGTAACTCGGTTACCTCGGTTACACGAAAAATCAGATTGATCACATTGAAAGTATGCCTCCAATATCAAGCACGTGCCCGTGATCATTGATGCCATAAAAGATTTGGATTGGCAACCGGTTAGAGCTAAGCCGAGCCAGCCAGCTACGCTCCCACGGCTTCTTGATAGTCACTATCGATGTGTATGGCCTGGTATTGTCCTAACGACTAGTAGCTCATAGTAGATTATGCCAATGACAGCAAATTCACAGCAAAAGCTTCGCAACTGCCAAGCCTGGCTTTGCCGATATTTTTATCAGTTCTCCGCTATTCGATTATGACAGTATTTGCTTGACGTTGTCATAAGTGACTCACTTTTCACCAGTCACTATCAGCTTCAGAAATGAATGGATGAATTTTGTTAATGGGTCTTCGAAGATTTTGTTTTTGCCTTAACTCGCGTGACACCCCTACATCGAGCTTCTTTTCGTATCCATTCTTATTCAAGTGACACCAAATGGGTTTTTGCTCAAAGTTTAGCTCTTGGGTAATGGAAACAGAGTTTACCTGGCGGTCGGACTTAACGACTTCCGTCATTCTATTTACATTTTCGATAATTGGGCTTCCAGAGCATGAAGCAAGCGTCTTGCTTGCGTTTCTGCCTTTATCGAAGGACAACTGCAAAATATGGCGAATTTTTTGTTTGATGGTGTCCACCTTTGACAAGTGATCATCAAAGAAGACTGAATCAAGCAATCGCAAAACTACCTGAGTAGTTTTTGGGTACGAAATCTTGTCTTTCTAACGTCATAACGACGCGATACATATCGTAGATTCGTAAAACTAACCATTGGGAAAATAATGGAATCTTTTTACTACACCTTGTATACATACATACGTACATTTATATGTCATTAACGATATACGTGTACATAGACGATCTTTCACATCTTTCAAATTTTACTTATGTGTTATTTATAACATCCGAAATGCATAAATTGGGTGTTAATAGAATTCCACCATTTCAGAATTGCGTCCCAGAAATTGTTCAGTATATGAAAGTTTTTATAATACTCTTCAGTTTACTTTCTGAATGCATAATTCAGATTTTCCAGTCTTAACATATTAAAATCGTTCTTTATTTGACAAATTCTCAATTTAATGACCAAAGAAAGGATTTTCGTTGACGCTTATAAGTTCAAATATAATTCTTGCATACATATCTGTGTTGGGATGCCAAGTGTGCCGATGGGTTGTATCCTGAAGTCTATACCAACGTTTATGCTGTGCGCGGATTTATTGAAAAGGCCATAAGAAATTAATGAAAAAAGTGCAATTATTCAATATAAATAAAAAAAAAAAAATATAACATGTGGGTAAACAATAATTGTTGAAAATACTCAGACAGTCAAAGGAATAGAAACCATACGGTTTATGGCAGAGTTTCCCATCGTCATTCAATACGTGTATCAAATTGAAGGCATTGCATTTTCCCTAACGATTAATTGAATTTATGACACAGGACAGTGGACACACATTAAATGAATCGTTTTATACGTTACGTTAATCGCTAAAAAGCGAAAGGTTCTAAAAGTGAGTGAAATGACTCCTTTCCAAAATACAGAGTTGCATACCAATTGCAATACAACAAGAAATTCAAATAACTGTGTAGAAAATTCAATATTATTTTATATAACTATTTGGTTTTGAAGATGATAGACAGTAAATGACCTCCATGCTCATTCATGCATATGCGACACCTTAACAGAACATTTTTCACTGCGGCCTGAAGGCCTCAATTATTGTTTTAATGGTTCTACGTTCTACGTATTCGATTTAAAAAAAAAAACTACTTTAACTTTGCTTCAGTATTGCATTTTTTTTTAATTTTCTTCAAAATCGCTCAGTTTTGACGAGTTTTAGAAGTTAAATTTTATCTTCAAAAGGAATGACATTTTAGAACTTTGAGACCATATCTTCAAAAAATAAATAATATGCAGATAATGTGAGATACCTCATTTCGTCCAAGCGAAACATGCGATCTCTCTTGAGAATCATAAAACTAGAACTTATGTCCCACAAACAGAAAATAATCACTGAATGTATTAGACTAAGACAAGACCTTCTGGGTCTAATAGTGAGTCGCTGATTTGTGTTTAACAAATCGCTGTTAATAAACAAATATTCTACGCAAAATACTCAACGGTGTTTATCTAATATGATAACTATCGAAAATATAAAACGTCAGATTGACAAAAATTCATTAGAGACGTAACAGATATGTATCTCCTCTTCCCCCCTTTCATACGATTTAAGGCAGCATCGCTAAAGATAGTTCTGACAAGCGCAACCATATACCTATGATACCGGGCTGCTTAGTTTTCCACTGACAACTGCCAACCCGCAGGAAATAAGAGAAGTTACTCCGCCATTTTTCTTTACGCATTCCGCGTGCGATAACTTTAGCAGTATAATGATACGCAATTGAGTCGATACTTCACCATACAAATTCGTCCCCATAAAAGCGTAGGACTGTCCAACTTGAGGACAACAACATCGGCTGGAGCTTTAAAGAAACCACAATTCCACCTTGGTCAGCCTTCTTTTCTCTGTAATGGTGGAGGCACCGGCAATCACTACCACCATTGAGGGATCGGCAAAGCCACAATAATGGACAGCTGTTAAAACATGTTGCTCCGTCACCAACCAATGCTCCACCACTGTATCATATAGGGAATATTTCTGATGTCTAAAATTTGACTGCCAATAATACGCAATTACAATTTGAGAACTCACAATTGAGATTTCATGCTTAGGTGTGATACATCTTCTTTTGAAGATTTCGAGGCGAAGTGGAAAAGTACAAAAATTCGTTGAAATTTGTTTGTTTTGTTATAAAACTTCTAATAATAATAATAATAAAATAAGAGCATTTGTCCAAATATTTATAAGCAATTGCTAATATTTAATGTACAATAAACGATAAGAATTTATACAAAAGTACTACAATTGTGATGCCAAATCTTAGCTCACATACAGAGGTTGAAGGGTGAACAACCA